>CAXHSM010000148.1:0-54111 GCA_964019185.1 Maratus speculifer | reverse complement strand
CTTAAAATTAGGAAGAGTCAAAAAAGGTTTGCTCTTAATTTGTTATCCCTTTAATCATTAACTTTGCCCTACATTGCTTGAATTTCTATGTTAACCTAATCTTTTCTTTGTTGTAATTGCCTTTTTTTTACTTTATTTAGTTTTAAACAGCATTTGTAAATGTTTTGAAAAAAATAACATTCTTAATGTAATCGAAGTTACGGCTCATTGAGCCATCGTGCCTTTACGTTTCGGAATCAGCTCACCAGCTATCTGCAAGTGACTCCAAATGAACCTTTAAATGTATCATATAGGGAGCTGTTGACTCATTTTACATAGATTTTTAAGAGTGAAGTTTTCTGCCGGTATTTATACTTTTTGGAATATCTCCAAATTTTTTTGTTAACTTTTTCTGGTGACAGTCGAGAGTATTTCTTGAACATGAATTTATTGAACGATTTGGGCGGAGCTTCGTAATTATTTTCTGTAATGTAAATTCAAGATAAATTTCACTAATAATGTACCAAATATGAAGAAATGAAATTAATTGAAATGTATAAAGTCAGAGTAGCTAATACATCATTGAGTTACTGTGCAAATTTCTCTAAAATAGATATATTCACAAAAGATTTTGTATTCGTTTGCTGACCTCTTCCTTAAATTTTTCTTTTTTATTCTGATGTATATTGCTTAAAATCATTGAAAAACAAATTTTCGATTTCAGATGATCGCGTTAATTATGATCCGCTACTTTCTTAGCATTATGCAATTAGGTTAAAAAAATCCTTTTTTTTTTCATTTTCTGAAATTAATACTTTAGAAATTCTTTATGTATTACCAATACTGCATTAAGCATTTGTAAATCTTAAGATTTGTTTTATTTCAACAATAAAATTACACTGTATACTTATTTAAATAATAAAAACTGGAAAAAGGTGAAAAAATTCATTTATTGTACACATTTTAAATGGATACAGTGTTTAATCAAATTCGAAGAAGATAATTAATAATATTTATTTTAATGTAATTGAATATTTTTTTTTTCGAATATTTGATACTTACTTGACATTATTATATTTTTTCAGTTCCTGTGTTTGTCAATGTGCCACTAATGATAATTAAATTACCTAAAATATAATTAATAGAGCAATTATTTCATTTACGAAAATTTTGGTTTGATGTATATGTTACAGGCCAAACCCAATTTTAGGCCAATCTAGTTTGGCCTAGACCAAACCAGTCTATTCTAACGCCCATCGGATAAACTAGTTTTTCCTAGACTAAACCAGTCTATCCTAATGCCCATCGGATAAACTAGTTTTTCCTAGGCTAAACCAGTCTATCCTAATGCCCATCGGATAAACTAGTTTTTCCTAGGCCAAACCGGTTTATCCTAACGCCCATCGGATAAACAAGTTTTTCCTAAGCCAAACTAGTCTATCCTAAGGCCCATAGGACAAACTAGATTTTCCTAGGCCAGACTACTTTGGCCTAACTCTTATAGGATAAACTAGTGTACACTGCTGTTTATTGGTCTGAACTAATTTATCCTAGGCCAATTTAATTTGGCGTGATTTTATTGAATTCAAAGACCGCCTCAACGCCAACATTCTTGTTTGCCCTAGGCTGATCTAGTTTATCCTAGGCCGATGTAGTTTTACCTGTTTTTAGCTCACGGGCGTCAACGCCAGAGAAATAATGGGCTCACAGGTTCTATATATACATGTATGTATTGTACGCATGTATGTACGTATTTGCGTACGTATGTACGTAACGCGATAATTCTTGATAGAGATATCCGATTTGCTTCAAATTTTGGATGTAGGTTCATTCTGATAAGGTTCTTTTCTGATTAATTTGGGGAATTCGTTGGATAAGAATAAAGGGGGGCGAACGGGGAAGGGCTAATCCTCCACCGTTAATTTAGAGAAATGGATTTATCGTGTAGACTATCACTTTTCATTTAAAATTTTAGATATAGGATCACTGTAACAAGGCGCCTCCGTGATTAGTTGTGGATGTTTATTGTTTAAGTCGAAAAGAAAGGGCAATGTAGGTAACACAACATAATTTTGGTAAATGTTTTTTGACTTAGAATTGACAATTTGCTTCAAATTTTGGATATAATTAGATTTAAAACTTTTATCCAAATAGAGTAAATTTTTAGTTCCGTGATTTTTGAAATTTTTGCCATTTTTAATGTAATGTTTACGTTTCTTCGCGATCCACTTCGATTTTTTAGGCGTTCAATTTTCGACCGAATGTAGTAAATTCTGTCCTCTTTTCCTCTAAGTTTATTCAGGTTTCGAAATACAATTTTTGAATTTTGTTTTATATTTTTATAAACTTTTTAATGCTTTCGAAATTTTGTAAGATTTTTCCACATTAAAAAGCATCCAGTTTCAATTTTCTAGCCCTTCTCTTTTCGATGAACGTTAAACGAAATTCGTGCAACAATTTTTAAGTATTTCAAGATTTTTTTAAGTTTTTTTTTTTTTTTTTTTTTTTTTTTTTTTTTTTTTTTTTTTTTTTTACAATTTTTGCTGTTTTTTTGACGAACCCGAGCAACGCCGGGTAGATTAGCTAGTCTATAATAATAAAGAGACAAGGTTGTGTGTGTGTCAGCGCTGTTCTGAAGAGACCGTTGCACTTAGAGTTACAAATTTTGGGGAGAAGATATATCTATACATGAAGTTTTGCACCTCGAAGACCGATTTTCAATTTTTTGATTAGATATTTTTATTTAATTTTTTAGGCGATTTTTACACATTAGAGAAAAGAGTACGGTTTCATTGTTTTAACCCAATATAGTACATTTTGTTCTCTGTTCAATAAAGTTTATTTGGAATTTGTACAACGATTTTTGAATTTTTAACGAATTTTTTAATGCGATTTTTAGTGTTTTTTCTCATTTTGCGGCTATTTTTTGAGATTGATAAAAAGAAAATCGTTTCAAACTTTCAGCCTAATGTCCTAAATTTTTTGTCTGTTACAAGTTTTAGATTTTAACGATTTTTAATGCGATTTTTAACGCTTTTTCAAGATTTTGTCCTTTTAGCATCTATTTTTTTTTTCATAGCTGTTCTATAAGGAACTTGAACTGTTGAGAATGCAATAAGTAGTAACTTTTTGCGAAATCTGTCTAAATTGTCAAAATTTTAGGTACCAGTATTTTCGAATAGCAATTTCATCAAATATCTTAAATTCTTGCTTAAGACCGCTACTCCCTAGAGTAATATATGACCTGATGGGTTGTTTAACAGAGTTTCGTTTTGATAAAATTTTTAAAGAATAGAGTGCGCTTTCTGGTGGTGGAAAATGGAACTAACAGATCGCGAGTTTGTTAAAATTTAGAAATGTAAGAATGTGATTTGTTTTAAAATTTAAAATGGTTTATAATACATGGTAAAAAATTAAAAAAAAGAATGGTGTGACACATTTAAGGGTGCGTGAGAGGAGGGGCGTGAACAAAATTAGGAAATGTAACAAGGAGATCTGTTTTACACTTTAAGGTAGTTTATAATACATGTTAAAATTTTTAAAGTACCGACGATGCTCTGGAGAGACCGCTGCACAAAGTTATGTATGAAGTTTTACACCTTGAAGGCCGATTTTCAGTTTTTTTAAATTTAATTCATATGCGATTTTTAGTGGGGTTTTTATAATGTTTCGAGGCGATTTTTCCACATTAGTGAAAAGAAAGCGGTTTCATTCTTTTAACCTAAAATAGCGAATTTTGTTCTCTTTTCAATAATTCTTCTCTTATAATTTATTTGAATTTCGCGCAACGCTGTTTGTATTTTTAGTGAATTTTTTTATGTTTTTTTAATGTTTCTCCTTAATCTCCTTAATCTCTGTAATCTCCTTATTATCTTGTCTCTTTTTCATTTGATTGACCTTTTCTTTTATTTTTCTGTCACGTTCTGCAACTAGTTCCAGAAAATCATTATTGGTTATGACAGCAGCTTTTGCATCAATCTTTCGCCGAACGTCTGAGCGTGCTACTGTTTTTGGTGTTTGTCTAAACTGTGTGCTTAGCAAGTCTTCAAACGAGGTGGATGCAGCTGACTGACTGATAACTGTAGATGTTTTGCTTATGCCAACACTTGAAAAACTAGAAACAGATAAAATTGGTGCACAAATAGATGGTGTGATCTCTTCTGTTTGAGATCAAGAAGTGTCGGGGTTAAATAGTAGTATGCTGCAGTTGTTTGAAAGTTTGCTGCAGTTAGTTGATGCTGATGATGAGCAATAGCCAACCTTTTTGAAGGAGAATGTTGAAGTTTATAAGATGCTAATTACAGATAATTAAAATCAATGAAATATGACAATAGTAGGAAAAATAACAATGCATAGAATTACCCCAGTGACCAAGAATTACCCCGGGAATATGGGGCAGTATTTGGTGCACTCCTGTAAATTATTTAAAATACTAATAGTAAATCCAAAAATATTTTTCAGTAATTGAAGGAATTCACAATTCAATCAAAAAAAGGAAGAAGAAAAATATTTAAAACTTTAGCTGTGACCAAGATCTTTGCAAAAATGTATCATAATTAAGGCCAATGTTATTTTACAGAAATTTAACAAGCCATTTCAAAAAGATTTTTTTTTCAAAATAAATAAACAGTAAACTCATAATTAAGTAATAAATTCCAATGAGGATAGTTCAGAGTACTTCTATGATTTTTTCAATTTGGCAAAGTGTTTTTAAAACATAAAAAGGGCTGTGACCAGGAATTACCCCGGACACTTGCTGACCAGGAATTACCCCAGGTGACTCTACAACTTTTGACAAAGTCCTCAATTTCCGAATTTAACCCAGGCCACCAAAAATAAGCCCTAGCATTACATTTCATTTTAACTATACCTTCATGAGTACTATGAAGTTCATTAAGTAGCTGTTTTCTATACTTTGTTGGGATCACAACACGATAGCCCCACATTATTACAACCTTATCCACATTTAATTCATCTTTACGACTAAAATACTTTTTAATCTCACCATCATTAACATTTTAAGGGAATCCATACGTTATATAATTAAACAGTTTTCCTAAAATTGGGTCTCTTCTAGTTTCAGATCGAACTTTAAACAAATCAATCGGAACATCATTTTCGATAAAATGGACATAATCATATTCTTCGGGTTCAACCAATTTGTTATCAAATACTGGGTATCTGGATAAAGCATCTGCCTGTGTGTTTAGGTTACCTTTTATATGTCGAAAAGTATAGTTTAACCCTGATAAAAATAGTGACCACCTTTGGAGCCGTCCTGCCACCATAGGTGGTAAAGTACGGTTTTCTCCAAATAAAGCTATTAGTGGTTTGTGATCACTTACCAATTCAAATTTCGTCCCTACCAGATACTGATAAAGCTTTTGACATGCCCAATAAATGGCTAAAGCTTCCTTATGTATCATTGAATAATTTTTCTCCGCTGGACTAAAAACTCTGGATATAAAACAAATTGGTCCGTCAGATTTGTCGTCCAATACATGTGATAACACAGCCCCTATCCCATTTTGACTAGCATCACATGATAATCTTAAAGGTTTAGACCTATCAAAATGAATCAACTCGGTCTGATGTTAATTCTCTCTTAGCATTTTCAAAGGCTTGTTGACATTTGATAGACCATTTGAAATCTACATCTTTTTGTAACAAATCATACAAAGGTTTCATTTTTGGTGATAAATCTGGAATAAATTTTGAATAATAATTAACCATCCCACAAAATATTCGAACATCATTAACATTACGTGGTTTAGGAAAATCCAAAATTGCTTTAACTTCAGTATTATCTTTTTGTAAACCATTTTTACTGATAGTGTGTCCTAGATATTTAATACTGTCTTTGAAAAATTCACACTTCTTTAAATTAACACGAAACCCAGCAGTCTGTAATCTCTCCAAAACTGCTTTTAAATTCTTTAAATGCTCTTGTTCATTACTACCAGTGACCAAAATATCATCTAACAAATTAACCCTTCCCCCAATTCCTTGTAAAGTTTTCTCGATTGTTCTTTGAAAAATAGCACAAGCTGGCTTAGTTCCGAAAGGTAAACGGTTTACTAAATAAATACTATAAGGTGTGCTCCATGCTAATAATTCTCTAGTTGAATCATCTAAGACTAACTAATTATATGCATTAGATAAATCTAATTTACTTAAACTTTGTCCTCCTAACTAAAACAGCGTTGATCGAGTTCCTGTAACGCTGAGAAAAGTTCCTCAATCCTAGGCAGAGGATGGTTATCATCCTTCAAATATTTATTCACTGTGATTTTATAATTTGCACAAATCCTAATGTCTTCACCATTAGGTTTCATTACAGGAACAAGAGGTGTGCCCCACTGAGAATTATCCACTTTTGTAATTACTCCCTTTTTTTCTAAGTTATCTAACTCTGACTTAACTTTGTCTTTAAAAGCAAAAGAAATTGGTCGTGGTTTATGGATAATAGGTTTTATATTACCCTCAACTTGCAGATGTACTTTCTCTATTTTTAAGTACCCAATTCATCTTTAAATAACTCAGAGTATTCTGTTAATAATGACTGTAAGTCTACATTGCCTTCCGCTATAGAAACCCTGTTCACATTAGTGTTTCCTACTATAATATTTAATCCAAAATCATTTAAAACATTTCGTCTCAATAATAATTTTTCAGATTCTTTCACCACAATCACGTTAACTACTTTTGAAATTCCATTAAGATCCATAATAACATTAATTTGCCCAACAGGTATTACAATATGTCTCCCATAAGATTTTAACTTAATATTTGCATGTTCTAATCCTACATTTCTCAAATTTTTCTTATAAAATGAAAAGGGAATGAATGAAACACCTGCCCCCGTATCCACTTCCATTTTAACTTCTTTTCCCTCTAATTTAACATTTAAAAATAAAGGATTTACATAAGAGATATCCATACTATACATATCTATATAATCAAAACCATCATCTACTGAATTTACAGTAACTTTAGATTTACATACCTTAGCTATGTGCCCTTTTCGATTGCACGTGTTGCACTTAAAGTCTTTAAATTTACATTTTTTAAAATCGTGGTTAGTTTTACCACAGTGATAGCACTTTAAATTATCGTCTCTTTGATGATTGACTTTCGAGCGAACTTTGGGGAACTTTTTGGTAAGCTGTGTCATCCTCTCTTTTGGAGATTTGCCTTGCAGTATGTATACTTCTTGCAGCCTTGCTTCTTGAAGAAGTACTTCCTTGCTTTGAGCAATGTCCAGCAAATTAGCCAATGTGGTGGTGAGTTTTTCTTCGCACAGTCGATCGAGAATACGCCCAGGTTTCATTCCAGTCACAAATTTGTCGCGGACTCTGTCTTCCAGGCTAGCTCCATTCGCATTCTTTCACGTACCACTCTCGCACAGATTCTTGAAACTGCCTTAATGAGTCAAATATGATTCTTTTGTGGTACACTTGTGACGGTATACTCATGCTGGGTGTCATTTGTCACGTTATATGCAGACATACTCATTAATTTAGGTTAAAACAACACAGTTTATTAAAATGATAAGGGCTAAAGGAAAGTGGAGCCAGTCTATAATTTCACTCACTGAGAACACTATGAAAAACTAAATCATACTCACAGGCGTCGGTCTAGCTCAGTCGGGGCACCGTCTAACACTAGACACTATTTCCTGGCTGATCTACTAAACAAATCTTAATTTCACAGCCCGTGGCTGTGGATATTTCTTTATTTGCTCAAATAATCAAAACGGAACGATTCTAAACTTTCTTACCAAGGCCGAATCTTTAATCCACTATCTGCACTCCTTTTCGCTTTACTGGAGGCCGTAGCTATTTTCTAATCGTCAGCACCTTACTAAACAATCATCAACTTCGTTGTCCAATGGCGGAACGCACACAGAGGCTGCTGGCTACTACCAGAAACACACAGACGCTGGCTGCTGGCCAAGGCCAGAAACACACAGACGCTGGCTGCTGGCTAAGGCCAGAAAACACACAGACGCTGGCTACGGCCAGAAACACACCCACCACAAACTCACACCCAAGCTTTTATACGCGACAAACTGAGATACTTCTCATTAACATAATACTAATAACCGCGAGCTAACTGCGGAATTCGAAAGAGCACACACACTCTAGAAAGTTAAAGTAAAAGAGAGGATAGATGTCACTTTTACGCCTACAAAATGTTAAATTATTGACGTCACGATCTCAGAAACACTAGAGTGCCTTTATGACTAAAGGTCACTCCCTCACAACCCCCCCTCGAACTCCGCAGAGAAAAAGGGCTGGGCTAAATGCATGCCCAGAACTTTTTCTTGTTATAAATTTAGAGCCGTAATAAAACACAGTGATGGGTGAAATTTAACGCCGAAACATAACTTTTAAAATATTAACTTTAACCCATCACAACCAAAAAAACTCAGTTTGCCTCAAATAATCACATATCCAATCCAACCATTCTTCTATCTTACAAATAGCCTCCGTAAAACTTCCAAAAACTCGTAAAACTTTCAAAACTAATTACTTCTTCTCTCAAAACAACCCACTCCACTGGGAGTGCTAAAATTTCTCAAAACACTAACCTTCCGAAATTTTCCTCAATATTGCAATGCAACTATAACTTTACCCAAAAATTTCTCCATAACTTTTAATATACTAGAATTCGCACCAAGTCCAAAAAACCCAATGCGCAAAAACTTTCCTCATCCAAATTCCGACTTCATCTAAAATTACATTTACTTCATACTAAACTAACTCTGCTACTACATAATACCTACATCCCCATTAGCCAATGAACTAACTCCCAAACTTCTTCAGACTTAACTCCACTTGAACAATAATTGGGGCACATACGTACAGCGGCATATCGCTGTGCTTATGCAACAATCAAAAAATATCAAAAATTTACAAAATGACGTCATCAATCTCTTCATCTGTATTAACTAAAAGAAAAATAGCAGAATCAATACATAACAAAAAGTATACTTCCCTGCAAGAAAATCACATTAACATTCAATTTTAATACAATACAATTTCAAATTCAAATGCAGCTTAAAACTTCGCAACTTGCGGAAACCATTCTCAACTAAAGTACAAAACGCAACTCATAAAACACGAACGATAAGAAGAAAGTTAATTCATTAAATGTTAGTATAAGAGATAGAAACGCGTGTCAAGGACTTCTTGACCGCAAAACACGTGCGCGCCTGAACCGCGGCGCGTGTACAAAATAACCCAAATTACTATCTGTACTTTCTGAAAATTTAAACATACATTAACATACATTTTATAACACATGAACAATAACAATATAGTAACATTTTAACAAATAACATAACAGTTTAACAATAGATCCAGAATTTTAAAAAGCAGTTAAGACCAAAATCTCAAACATACATAGAACTAACAATTTTGCAAACAAATTTTGAACACAATTAAGCACTAAACGTGAGTCCGTCAAAAATTCCAAAAATGGCCAAAAGTACAAAACAGTCTCTCTGCTTTCTATTCCTTCACATTGCTACCACATATATGCACTCTAATAGAAATTTAATAAAGAACATTATCACCCAATCATAGAGATGATTCACTGCTAGCAGGCTTCATACTGCAAGATGGCTTTCTCCTCCTGTCCCAAAAGGCTTGTACGAAGGATCTCTCGTCATCAGAACTGTACGGTGACGCCACAGTTGACTGTCGTGCCTGCAGCCTGGTTCTGAATGGATGCCGTGGAATACTCGTAGGTTCCACTCGACGACTCTGCTCTGGCCGGTTCGCTGGGTTCACTCCATGGCGAGGTTCACACTGTTGTTGCCGGTAATCTGAGAGTTGCCTCCTCTTTCTAGACGCACCCGAAGTTACCGAAGATCCTAGGCCACGTTTCTTTCCGGACCTATGTAGTTTCTTGTTAGGCAAAAATTCAGAATTTAAACTTCGCTTAACAGTTTTACGAGTGTCCAAACGAAATCTTTTCTGGGGATTAATCACTGAAGATGGTGAACTATTAGTTAATTTATGCTTGTGAGGTTGTTGTCTAATAGATGGAGGAACTGGACAATTTATAATTTTTTGTCTTTTATGACACACAGAGTCCGATGTATTTGACACAGTTCTCTTATTTTTATTATACTTTGCTCTCGGATTGCTAGGCTTTCGACTTTCAATAACAGTCTTTGGAGCTGTTTGACCAAATTTTCTTCTTGAATATTGATGAAAAGAATTAGACGAAGAAGTGCTGGACTCGGGACACTCATTGGATCGGGAATTTCGCGAAACACCACTCGACATATGAGAACCTTCACTACCATTTTCTCTAAACTTATACACTCTAACCTGATCCAGATTAACAGTCATTCTTTCACCATTGACCTCAACAACCAAATTATTATTTCGAACTTCCAAAACCTCGAACGGACCTACAAACTTCGGACCAAACTTAGCTACTCTCTTTTGACGACTTGAACTTAACCAATGCTTTTCTACTAACACAAAATCTCCAACTTTCACTTCTAACTCCCTTCTACGCATATTATAATACTGAGCTTGCTTTTCTTGCGCTTTTCCCATTTGAATCTGAGCTTCCTTAACCAACCTCTCAATATCCTGACACATGTACTGACTTTCCGCATCGGACACCATAACTAACCTTTGGAATGGAGTAATAACTTTTCTACCCAAAAACAATTCAGCAGGCGTTTTCCCCGTTGACTCGTGAACTGCCGTACGAAGTGCGTACGCAAAATGTTGAAGAAACTGGTCCCAATTTGCATGATGAGAACCAACATAAGAAGAAATCATTTGAATTAATGTACGATTTACACGTTCAGCCATATTAGACTGAGGAAGTTCCCTACCGTCCTCAGTCTGCAACTTTTCACACAAAGACTTAAAAATATTGAATATAAAATCATAACGAAATGGTTTACTAGCAACTAGTGCGTCAAAACCAATATAAATTTCATTAGTTAAACTCGGTTTATCTGAAAAAACTTTACCAAAATCGACTAAAGACTTATTAAACTCCACCTTCTTAACCTCACTTAAACTAGATTCCTCCAAATTAACTGACACTGAAACAGGCTCTTTTTTACTCACATTCTCATCATTATTCACAATTAACGACTTTTTAAAGAAATTCCAACTAATTCCTCTATTCTTCATATAATCCACACCAACTATACAATGCACTGTTAATCCATCTAACACACAAAACTCCCAACATGTCTTAACCGAACGAATTTCAACTTCCAATTCCACTGAACCTTTATTATCGCAAGCTACTCCCTGTGCTGACTGAACCACCAGACTTGACCTTTTCAACTTCTTATACGAAAAATATTTCCGATAACAATCAAAAGAAATGAACGACTTATCTGCCCCTGTATCGAAGACACTTTTAACGACAATACCATCTAACACAATTAACACTTCAGGTAACTCAACCGGATTAATAGTTATTTTATTTAAACTCACAGAAGGCTTTTTCGATTTGACCTGTGACTGCATACCTTCCGAAATACAGTCACTTACCAGTTTAACTGACCCGACCTCCTCACACCTCTCCTTTGCACTGATCTACCTTCAAAATTCTCATCCGAAGTTAATCTCCTTACTTGCGAAGAAACATTCCTGTCCCGTACTCCCCCACTACGATCATAACCACTATTCTGTCTATTTCCATGCATATTTCTCTCACCACTTCTAAAATTATTAGCACCACCACCATTCCTATTACCATTACTCGTATTCGACATATTACGACCAAATTCATCATTTCTATTACGTAAATTACTATCCGGAAATCGCTGTCTCCCCCTCACAAAATTACGTTCCCCCTCATTTCTCAAACTACTATCCGTGACAGGTCTCTGCCGAGGGTTACGCAAATCCCGAAGATCCGAGCTATGCCGAGACTCATACTTCGATAATATCTGGTGCATTTCTGCAAAATTCTTCGGTGCTCTAACTTCAATAAAGTCCTGTATATTTGGATTAAAAAGAGGAAAAACAATGTCCAACAATTCCTCAAATGTAATATCTAAATCTAATTTATTTTTTAGTTCCAGCTTACGAAGATAAAATTTTGACGCCGACTCATAAATATTCTGCTTATTACAATAGAACTCTTTTCTCAAAATACTTTTATCTTTAACGGGAGGAAATGCCTTCTTTAACTCAATTACAGTTTGTTCAAATCTTTTCGCTTCCTCAGTAATCAAAAACTCTCCTATATTTTCTAACCACAAAAGTGCTTCGCCCTTTAACGAGCATTTAAGCACTACGTACCTGTTTTTCTCAGGTATATTATTGAACAAAATATAATCATCTAATTTCACTAAAAATTCACTAATATCACCCTCACCGGTGAAATACACTCGTGGCACAATCTCAAAATGTCCGACATTTCGTTGGGCGCCATTTGTGACGGTATACTCATGCTGGGTGTCATTTGTCACGTTATATGCAGACATACTCATTAATTTAGGTTAAAACAACACAGTTTATTAAAATGATAAGGGCTAAAGGAAAGTGGAGCCAGTCTGTAATTTCACTCACTGAGAACACTATGAAAAACTAAATCATACTCACAGGCGTCGGTCTAGCTCAGTCGGGGCACCGTCTAACACTAGACACTATTTCCTGGCTGATCTACTAAACAAATCTTAATTTCACAGCCCGTGGCTGTGGATATTTCTTTATTTGCTCAAATAATCAAAACGGAACGATTCTAAACTTTCTTACCAAGGCCGAATCTTTAATCCACTATCTGCACTCCTTTTCGCTTTACTGGAGGCCGTAGCTATTTTCTAATCGTCAGCACCTTACTAAACAATCATCAACTTCGTTGTCCAATGGCGGAACGCACACAGAGGCTGCTGGCTACTACCAGAAACACACAGACGCTGGCTGCTGGCCAAGGCCAGAAACACACAGACGCTGGCTGCTGGCTAAGGCCAGAAAACACACAGACGCTGGCTAAGGCCAGAAACACACCCACCACAAACTCACACCCAAGCTTTTATACGCGACAAACTGAGATACTTCTCATTAACATAATACTAATAACCGCGAGCTAACTGCGGAATTCGAAAGAGCACACACACTCTAGAAAGTTAAAGTAAAAGAGAGGATAGATGTCACTTTTACGCCTACAAAATGTTAAATTATTGACGTCACGATCTCAGAAACACTAGAGTGCCTTTATGACTAAAGGTCACTCCCTCACACACTGAAACTGCAGGTTGAAATTGTTCGGTTAAAAGTTTTTTTTTTTTTTTTTTAAATCAGCAAATGTTTTTAACGATGGTGTAACAGTATGGCACAAATTTTTCAGAATCTTGTAAACAGCTTCGCTGACCGCTTCGCTGACCGGTAATCTACCGCATTACCGTCGTCAAAAGAACCGCCATTTGCGTTCCTCTTCCACCCTGTTAGCCAAGAAATATTGCTCCAATCTTTCAATAAAAATATTCCAGTCATCATGCAAATTATACTGGTTGATGTTTGCAACAATGCCAGTATTACTACAGTCACGTTGGTCGGATCCTGTGCCATTATGAAACCACACAGTGAACAAAAATATCTCAAGTTAAGCATTAAAATATAGTGAAATATCAGAATTTTTTCCGAAAAATAACGCTGTCCAATTAAAAATGTTGACTCGTCGCCAAATTTGTTGTGTCTTTACTATACATAATTAAGTAATTCATACGAATCCATTAAAATAAATAAAATAGACACAAAAGTCGCGTATTCACAGCATCTTTATTACAATTTTTACAACCGTGGAACTTGCCAGATCCACATAAGCAAGTTACATAAAAAATACGATATTGAGTTGAGTTGAACTATAAATATAAAACATATGAAGATTGATATATGGAGTGAGAATACATTACAATAATGGAATCGATTACAGAAGGTAGAAAGGTTTTATTAGATGCAAACTAAAGATTTATTTCTCTACAAAATTTAGCTACCAGATTATTCCCGATTTACGGCTAAATGTTTGTAAAAGAAAAAGCAGTGAAACTGATACACTATCTGCCACTGTCACTTGCGATTTTAGACATTTTGTTAAATATCTAGAAAGATACATGAGGAATCATCTCGAAACTCTTAGTGTATAAATATAATAGTATAAGTCATACATCTCCGACAAGATTTTTTTCCCGAAACTCCATAGGGGACTGTTAACAAATTTAAAAAGAATGAATATCTTTTGAATAACCCTGTCAAAACTAATGTCGCAAAAGCGCTCAAACTGTAGATTATGATTAAATGCCTTATTGTAATACACTGTGTTCATTTTTATGCAAATAGCATGCATACTCGCAGAGTAATTAAAGTTTTTATAAAAATGGCCCCAAATTTTTCCAAGTTTTTTCCTTATAATTTTCAGAGTTCTTAATATAAAATAATATTTTTTTTTCTGAAAATATGACAAACAACATTGCACACAATACCCTGTAATCAGAATTAAAAAATAATAAAAATTGTATGAAAAATGAGTAGGTTTACTAAATAATTTTTCACTGCGCATGCGTCAACGATATTAAAATTTCATTTGCATATTATATTAGCTAAATGTATAGAGCAACTTTTGTGAAAGTCGCAAAATCATAACTTGAAAATTATCAAAAAAAATCATCAATTGAATAAGTTGAAAATCCGTCATTCACAAAATGAAGCAAACACAAGAGGGGTTGTATCCATATATTCATTGATTAGTGTCAATATAGAACCAGTATTAAAAAATGCTCTGACGAGCACAAAAAAGGTTAATATGTTTTTAAATATAAAAAAGGATTTGACAAGTGCTTCTGTTAACAATTGAGCATGAGGAAGGACTAGGGAATAGGGATCCCTTCTTGGCTACAACTCACTTCAATGCCAACTTTGAAAAAATCATATTTGCACTTTTACTTACCCATCATACGTAGTATAGGGTAAATCTTGCAATCGTTTTGAAAATCGAAAATTTTTTTTGGCGGATTTACACGTTTTAGATAGTGGAGATTCCGAAAAACATATTTTTAGAAAAAAATTTTTGCCGTCCGTCTGTCTGTCTGTCGGTAAACGCTCTATCTCTCGAACAAATTGAGATAGAGACTTGAAATTTTGTATGTAGTTAGTATGTAAGAATGGGACGAAGCCTATTTAATACCAGTGACCTCGATTATCCGGAACTATTTTTTTCGGACTCTCGAAAAATTCGTTCTGATGAAAGGTACATAAAAATTTTCGAATTTTTTTATTCTAAGGAATGGACGTAAAAGGCAATAAAATAACACACATTTTGCATATAAAACGAAGTCGATTGGATTATTAGTTACCGAGATATTTGTAATCCTGTTTTCCACATTCTTCGATTTTTCATGACCCTGTATTTCATTCAAATTTCAATTCAGAGGTATATTTTAATTGGAAATGAGACGCTTAATCCGACGCAGTTAATTGTTAGTTAATAGAATTATTTTTTGGAGTTATAAGGAGTTTAATTAAAGTTAATAGAATTATTTTTTGGAGTTATTTTTGGAGTTATAAGGATCTTTCTTTTACGCAGTTCGGTCTACTTGAGTAGTTTGGTGTTTTATATAATTTGTCGAAATTGGTACATCAGCAGTTCTTTAATATAGCATTACTATGTATATTAACAATATTTAAATTTTGTTTATGAATTGCAATGCATCGTATAAATAGTTTTCACATGTTTTATTTTCATATACATATCCATGATGGGTAAGTATTACGGTGGCCCCCAACGACTAGTTTCCATATAAAAGAAATCAGTCACAGTTACTATAAAAATGTGCAGTCTAAAGACGTTAAAAGTAAAGATGCGACTCGATTAGACATAAATGCAAGGCAAGACGACATAGGGCCAAAAATCTAGTTATGCTGGTATCATATTCATGTACTGCCACTAACCACGTCCGCAGAGTAGAATTGTACAGAAATTTATTTATAGTATACTGCAGAGTGAACAGTGCAGTTAACACGTAAAACTCGGTGGGAAGCTCTACTAAAGTACCGCAACATTCTTTTATATGGAAAAAGTGCAAATATGATTTTTTCAAAGTTGGCATTGAAGTGAGTTGTAGCCAAGAAGGGATCCCTATTCCCTAGTCCTTCCGCATGCTCAATTGTTAACAGAAGCACTTGTCAAATCCTTTTTTATATTTTAACTAGCAGCCTTCGCCCGCTACGCTGGTCAGTTTTTTTAAAGAAACTTTGAATCAAACGAAATTTTTATATCATAGTAATTTTTAGTTTTATATCGTATTTTAGACTGTCTGTCATCGGTGAAAAGTCAGTCATCTAAACGGAAAGTTCAGTGTTAGTCACCAATGAATGACGTAGCGTTCAACATGTTAACAATTTTAATCACATAAAAATTCATTCAGCGGAACCTTTAAATTAAAGCCAACCTTTTGTAATTGTGTTCATCTGATTTAAAACATCTCCATAAGTATTCAATTAAACAACGTAGAATGCAATATTTCACTTGTTACAAAATTTCTGAAAAATTATCCAACTAACAATGTAAGTTCCATTAAAATCTATCTAGTAAAACTTAAGTTATAAGCGTCCGGAGTGAAATTTCACTTTGCGTTTTATATATACTAGCAGGGGTGACCGAGCTCAGCTCGGTCAAAATTAACTTTGTGTTCAACTCGATATAGTATTATTACTGTAAAACATGTTATTAATAATAGTATTATTTATAAAAACAATCAACTATGTTTGTATGCACATGTTCATAAATTTTACTTTATTTTAAAATTTACAAAGAAAGGACATCAATCCAAATCACTTTTATAGCTCGACTCTGATTAGTTTAACTATGCATTTCGAAGACTATTAAGAATGTATAAGAAATTTCTTCACATTCTGAAATACAATATTTTTTGCCAGATATAACCAAATTTGGACACATTCTTTCATTTGGCGCCAAATATATGTTTTGGTTTCGTAACCTTAATAGTCGATTTTTCGGCCAAATTTCGTCAGTATTTTGTCAAATATCGCCAACTTATTGGCTTTTGCCATAGTCTCGTGATCCTGACCCTTTTTTACCCAAATGATCCACTAATCACATATGATCAAACATGTGACTTAGCTCAATGGTCTTCAGGTAATCAAAAACAGTAGAGTATAAAATGAATTAAAATCGTTTAAGCCATTTCTTAAGTAAAATTAGCATGACAGCATTCAGCAATGAAGCGATATGACCCACTAATATAATTTTGTTTAATATGCAACTCAGCTCAATAGTCTTCTCGTGACAAAAGACGTTCCATTGCAAAATTTAGGTAAAATTGACTGAGTCGTTGTTATATATAATTAGAATGACCCGAACCCATTAAGACCTAAAACGACCCACTAACTGAATTGTTACGTGCATGTGTCCTATCTCAATGGTTTTCTTTTGCCCGAAAACGATATAATAGAAAATATACTGAAAATGGTGAGAACAATTTTCTAGATAAAATTAGCATGACCCACAAATGACCCTTATATCGAAATCTCTCGAAAATGTGACTTAGTTCATTAATTTTTGCGTGCCGAAAAACGTTAAATACAAAATTTAGATAAAATCGATTGAGCCAATTTTTAGGTATAAATAGTTTGACCTTGACCCATTATTACCCATAATAACTCATTAATTGAGTTTTCTGAAACATCTGACCTAACCCAATGATTTTCTTGTGTCCGAAAACGATAGAATATAAAATTCAGTCAAATTTCCGCGAGACATTGTCTAGATAAAATTAGAATAACCCAAAAGTGACCCATTGATCGAAATTTCTCGAACATGTGACATAGCCCAATGATTTTCTCGTGCCAAAAATATGCTGTATACAAAATTTCGTTAAAATCGATTCACCCATTCTTTAGATATAGCTTGACCATGACCCATCATGACCCACAAATGACCCTTATAATCGAAATCTCTCGAACATGTGACTTAGCCCATTAGTTTTCTCGTGTATAAATATTGTTACACTCAAAATTTCGTTAAACTCGATCCTGCCGTTCTTTAAATATAAATAATTTGACCCAGACCCTTTATGACCCATTAATCGAAATTTCTCGATCATGTGACCTAGCCCAATGATTATCTCGTGCCAAAAAATGTTGTATACAAAATTTCGTTAAAACTGATCCACGTGTTCTTTAGATATAGCTTGACATGACCCGTTATGACCCATCATGACTCATAATATAATGACCCATAACCTCTTATAATCGAAATCTTTCAAACATGTGAGATAGCCCATTAATTTTCTCGTGTCAAAAAACTTACATACAAAATTTCATTAAATTTGATACTGTCGTAGTTTACATATAAATAGCTTGACCCAGACCTTTTATGACCCAAAATGACCCAGTAATCGAAATTTCTCGAACTGAGACCTAGCCCAATAGTTTTCTCGTGTCAAAAAAATGTTGTATACAAAATTTCGTTAAAATCGATCCACCTGTTCTTTAGCTATAGCTTGACTATGACCCATTATGACCCATCATGACCCACAAATGACTCTTATAATCGAAATCTCTCGATCGTGTGAGCCCATTAGCTTTCTCGTGTCAAAAAACTATTACAGGCAAAATTTCGATGAAATTGATTCTGCGGTTCTTTAAATATAAATAGCTTGACCCAGACTCTTAATGGCCCAATATGACCCATTAAAATTTTTTCTCGAGCATGTAACCTAGCCCAATGTTTTTCTCGTGCCCGAAAACCATAGAATGCAATTTTTAGTCAAAATTGCGTGAGAAAATCTCTAGATAAAAATAGCATGACCCACAATGACCCCAAAAATGACCCACTAACCGAATTTTCTCGAACATGTTACCTAACCCAATGGTCTTCTGGTAATCCAAAACGATAAAATGTAAAATTTGGTCGAAATCGTTAGAGCCGTTTTTTAGATAAAAATGGCTTCACCCATAATGACCCAAAAATGACCCAATAATCGAAATTTTTCGAACATGTGACCCAGCCCAATAGTTTTCTCGTGCCAAAAAACGATTGGTTACAAAATTTCCTTAAAATCGATCCAGCCGTTCTCTAGATATAAATAGCTTGATCTTGACCCATTATGACCCAATAATCGAATTTTCTCGAACATATGACCTAGCCCAATGGTCTTCTCGTGCCCGAAAATGGTAAAATCCAAATTTTTGCGAAAATCGTTAGAGCCGTTTTTGAGATAAAATTTACCCACACACACACACACACAATTTTTGCTCGCATTATAGTATAAGATTGAGATAATTAAATGTAGCTTACATAATCACGTTAACCTGATTATAGAACTCACTTTCAAAATTTTAGGTTCAATAGATTTTTTTTGTACGATAATAAATACGAAATTCAGACTTTCTTTTATATATATAAGTTGAAAATTACAGCTTTTTTGCGCCAAAGACATCGCCAAATCAAAAAAATATAAGATATCTCACGAACTACTGAACTTAAAAGAATTTGCTTAATATCATTTGATGCAGCATGAAAAAATACACTAAAATATGGTATCAGTTGAAAAATAACTACAAAATCTGATCTATATACATAAGGATTGAAAATTTCAAGTTTTTGCGCCGCAGTCATCACCAAATTAGGAAAATGTGAAGTAGCTCACGAACTACTGGATTTAAAAGAATTTACTTAGTAACATTCGATTCAGCATGAGAAAATACACTAAAATATGTTATCAGATGAAAAATAACCTCAAAAACCGATTTTTAAGGAATTTTTTAAAAGTTCGTTCTTTTTTTACCCGCCTTAAGCGTGGAATTTTCGAAAATTCCTTCTTAGCGGCACTCGATGCTATAAGAAGTATTTTTACCCCAATTTTCAAGATTTTTGGTTCGGTAGATTTTTTTGTGCTGTGATTAATACGAAATCCAAACTTTCTTTTATATATCTTATACTATAACTAGCAGGCTATGCCCGCTGCGCTGGTCCATTTTTCCAAACAAATCTTGACTCAAACAAAATAGTGATTTGAAATTTCTTTTAAAGCAGTGTAGACCATCACCTGGAATGTCCTTCCGCAATGCTGAAAACGAAGCCAGTGCCAATGTCATTGCGATATTGCACTATTGTATGCCTTGGACAAAATTTGGGTAGTTAAGTACCATCTCTCTTATTTGATCATTTGTAGTAGAGTTTGATATGAAAATGAGACCGTTGTGACAGCAGGAATCAAAATGTTCTCTACTCATCACATTATTTTGTCAGAAAGCATTGCAATGATTATCAAACTCTATTAATTTTCAAACAGCACATTATCATTTGTTAATTCTTAAACTCCCGAATCTGAACTTGCAAGATGTGCAGATCTGGTAGCCTAAATACAATCACATGTTGCATTACATTTTTTAATAACCGTCCTCTTCTGCCAACTCTACTACAGTTTTCTATCTACCTTGGTCTGTTCCAACAAAATACATAGCAAAAAAATGTAAAATAGAGTGTTTAACTTATATATTTATTAGAACAATGAAGCATAAAAGGTGTGTTTTAACCCTTTCAAGGGCGGTGGCTAGAGGGTCTAGCCACCTAATTTTAATGCCAAAATTGATAAATGACACCAGTAATATTATAATAAAATGTTACTTTTCTAATGAAAGTTCAAAATACCGGAATTTTATTTTTTAAGAAATTCGTTTGAATATTCTGGTGTCAGTCTATTATTTCATCATTTTACGAACAGAATTCTTTTGCCCCTGAAAGGGTTAAAGCTGAATTATTTGGGTAAAATTAAAATTACATCAGTTTCACTGCCTCTTCATTTTTTTTTAAACCAGTTGCAGGGCTGCCACAGGCGACTATTTTTATATTCCGTTTGCACCACTATTTTTCTAATATAAATTTCAAAATATATTTTTCTTGCAAGTGTTGTCAAAGTGTATGTTAAGGATTTCTGTTTAAAGAAAGTGGTGCCAGTTAGAATTAAAAAATAGTCGCCTGTGGCAGCCCTGCAGTTGCAAACATGTAGCTGTTAAATCGGGAATAATCTTGATGCTAAATTTTGTAGAAAAATAAACCTTCATCTTGTAATAAATTCCATTATGATTTTTGGCGTCAGACATTAGTATTGCTTATAACGATTTGTTACAAATGTATCAGACTTATTTCGCGTTTATTGTCAAATGAAAGTGGAGTTTACAATCATCTATTATTGGCATTTAATCTTATATCTTGGCGATTTTTTTTTTTTTTTTTTTTTTTTTTTTTTGGTTTGACGGAGTAATGAAGCAGTATTTAATAGTTAATTTTTGATAAAATTCTGTTGATAGGGCTTAATGTTAATTAAACATGCAACATAAACATCATAAACAAAATTTTCTACTGTCGGTATTTAATGTATATTTTTTTCTTAGCCAATTTTAAAGTATTTTTTTCACCTCTGAATGATTAATAAATTAATTGCAAATATTTTTTTAAATTCTATATCATCGATATTCCGAATATTTTTCCTGCACATTGCAAATATTGCTTTTTTAGGGATAGTAAAATAACTACAGATGAAAAATACATAATACGGCTAAAACACAGAATTAATGACAACTTGGCGAATGCCTCTACGGAGACTTGAAAATTAAGCCAGTTCTGTAAACTTAAATATCCAGATAGAATTTAAATAAATAATAGGTACTACTTTATTATTCCATAGATCAGTTTCGTCAAATTATACATATTGCAAAACGATTCACCATATTATACAAACGAATATAACTTTTATTTTAAATAACCAAAGAATCAATAAATTACGAAAATATTAATTGAAATACAAATAAAATGTCGAATTAAAAAGTAGTTAATGACGTAACAAACGCATGTAACATGTTTAATTTCAAATGAATGTGGCATTTACGATCTAACATTATTGACATTTAATCTTTTATTTTGGCGGCAGTGTTTTGGTCAAAGGGATAATCAAGTAGTACCAAATAATATAAAAAAATATAAATAATAATATAGCCAATAATATTTTGGTCAGCTGTCATGTATGGATCACGTTGGTGCGATTGCAACAAAATTGTGATTTTATGGATTGCGTGTTAATCTGGTTGTTGTTGTTTATTTACTAATAAACTTTGTTTCTTTGCTTTTCTTTATTTTCTCTTTCTTTATTGTTTTGTTCTATAATTATCAATTAAACTTCACTTATTTATTATTGTTTCCTTTTTAAAATAATGGAAAATAATTAAAAATAATATAACATGTAACTGGTATTTGAAAACGCAGTGTTTGCCAAACTGATGTCAGATTTAAAAAAAACGCGCCAAGGTGATGCGTATATAAAAATGGAAAAATGTTTATAATAATGTAAACAAAAAAGTAAACAAATAATTAAAAAATCGCCTTTTCGATTTTTTTAAAATAATGCCAAGGAGTCGTTAATTTTGTAGTTGAATCAATAGTAAATTTTCTTTTCTTCGTTTGTTTCATAATGAAAAACCATAAATTTAATAATCTCAAATAAAATAATCTGACAAATTTTCTATTATCTCGTTGATGATCTAGAAATCTCCTTAATACATAAACAAAAAGGCAAAGATGTCATATGCGCCGTGTTTGGCGCGATAATTTTTTATGCTAATTTGGCGGAAAAATTGTTTTCGAATACCAGTTACATGCGTATATTTAAATTATTTTCTATTATTTAAAAAGTAATAAAAATTTATGAAAAAAGTTTAATTAATAAGTATATAACAAAACAATATATACAATTTATAAAGTAAATAAGCATTTTATTTATAAATAAATATTAATAGTCGGGTTAATATATCTCAGACAAAATAATACCAGTTTAAAGTCTATTAGTTACCTCGGTGATATATAATATCTGTGCCAATAAAATTTCAATAATATAGTAAATATGCCATTTGGTGGTGCTCAATTATTGAAAATTAGTCCAATATCATTTTAAACATTATCTAGCACGGGAAAAATATGAAGAAAATTGAAGAAGAAATGGCTAATTAAAAAAACTTGTAAAATATTTTGGCACAAATGCCTTATGTGCACCACATTTGTGCATATTTTTTCCTTTTTTAAGCCAATTTGGCGAAAACTTCATTATAAAATATCAGTTACATATATATTTTTTAATTGTTTTCTATTATTTTAAAAAAGAAATAAAAATAAATAAATAATGTTTTGTTAATAATTATAAAATAAAACAATTTACATCATTAAAAAAAAAAAATAAGAGTAAATAGTTTATTAATAAATATACAATAGCCGAGCTACCATATGAACATAAAATCGACGTTTTGTTGCAATCGCGCCAATGTGGTGCGTATGACATCTGTGCCATTTTTTTCAGCAGGCAATTTTTATTTCAAAATGTTGAATTTATCGATAGCGCGAAATTGCATAAATTTCATTTAAATTGCATAGATTTCTTTGTTCAGTTTGTAAATTTTAAAACTAATTTTCCCTGGAAGAGAATTTGACAAAATAGCGCAAAAAAAAGTATGTTTGTTGATTACAATTTTCAAAATTGCGGTGAAAAACTTTTGAAAAAGAATGACATTATTTTACAATATATATATGTGTGTGGCAGAATTTCACACTAAAGCTAAAATTTAAATATTTGATCACAATTTTTAAAATATTAACTTATGTTTATTGAATTTACAATAGAATAATAAAATATACTCCAAAAATTATCTTCTTTTGGAAAAAACAACATTATTCCGACCTAATGTTAGACATGCATTTTTGCCTTAATTCTTTGCCGACAAAAGTAAAAAAAAATCTCAAAGAAACAAATATATAACTCTCAATTACTTTTATAATTAGATCTGTCTTTTTCTGGAGTAAGTTATATACTATCGAAATTTGATAAAAAAGGAAAAGAAAATAATAGAAAGGAAAATAAATATCGTTCAAAATTCATTTAATCAAATTTTCAAGTTATTTTTTTTTATTCTAACGCAAGGATAAGTCGCCAAATATTGCATCAAATGTAATATTTCATGTTATTTTTTAAGCGTTACAAATATTTCTTTTATTTTTAAGATAAATATTTTTTTTTTATAATATCATGCCTTATTAAATGGTTTTTCTTTGTTATTATTATTATCAATAGTTATTTTCTGCTTTTATTTGCAAGATGTTTGCAATATTTCTAACAGATGTGTCATTTTTAATTTGTTTAGTAATGATAATTTTCGCCAAAAAAATAACTACTGGCAACCCTTTCACCAAAAATAACCGAAAAATACAAAATTTACTACGAAAAATCAGAGTTATCCCTGTAAATTTGAATCATAAACCTTCGGAAAAATATTTCCTATCGAATGATACAATCGGCAAAAAAATCCATCGGGTAGTTTTTGAAAACACCCGTTTGGAAGTTTCAGAATTTCTGCTTTATAATATACTAGCAGGCTAAGCCCGCTGCGCTGGTCTATTTTTCAAAACAAAACATGAATCAAACAAAATATCGAATATGATTGTGTTTTTTAAAGCAACTTCACCTCGAATGCTCTTTCACATTTCTGAAAATCATACAAAACGCCATTGTATTTAAAGATAGAAAACCAAAAATTATAAGTGCACCAAAAAATGCATTAAAAGTTGGCAAACACCTGTTTCGAATCTACTGTCGAGATTCTTCATCAGTGCAAAACTCAGAGAGCTAGGAAAAACAAAACTAAGCCAAAAATAATTACAACAACAATGGAATCAAGGTCCGTTGACGCCAAAATATATTAAAATAATAATAAAATATTATGTTGTTGTATCAGCTTATGCATTCGATAAAATTCGGGCTTTTAAGAAAAAAAAAATATTTCAATTGACCATTTATTGTAGAGTTTGATAGATAAATGAGGCAATTATGAAAAGAGCAATTTAGATATTATCTATTCACTATACTTCTAAATTAGCGAGCATTATTATCACAAAGATTGACCATTGAATTTCAACAATTTTCAAGTGATTCATTTTCATTTGTAAGTTTTTGAACTCTAAATCTCTCAACTTGAGGATATGGGTATCTGTGGAAACCTTAATACATCCTCTATCAATATTATATTATATTTCGCAACGTACATCTGCTCTTGACAAATCTATTACACTGTTCCGTTTTTGGAATGCAGCAGAATAAATAAAGTTAAATAAAGCTTTCCTTAGAAAAATAAGGTGAATGTTTTTTGAATGTGTGAAATTCATTTTTTGATACAGATGTGATGTACGCATCACGTTGGCGTGATTGAAACAATATGAACATTTTATGCCTCTTAGGGTAATCCAGCTTTATTTTTAATTTATTAATGAACTATTTATTTACTTTCATTTGCATTTTAAAATGATACAAAATGTTATGCTCTATACATAGAAAAGTAAAATAGAAAATAAAAATGTATCTGTCATTTGAAAACGAAGTTTCTGTTAAAGTGGCGCCAGAAATGTATCACCCCAACGTGGTGCATATATGACATTTGTGCCTCTTTCTTACAATATGGGTGTGTGCATTTGCACTAAATTTAGTTATTTAGCTCAATTTTTGTAATATTAACTGGAGTTTGTACAATGTACAGTACTACTTGATTATTCTGTCGAGAAAAAAATTAATAGCAGATTATAGGAATAAATGTCAATAATTGATGATCGTAAGTATGATAGCAATTGATATTACACGTGATACACGTATTTTTTTACGTCATAAGTACTTTTTAATTCGACTTTTAATTTGTATTTTTTATTTATGTTTATTCTTTCGTTATTTAAAATAAATTTATGTAAATTTGAATAGTTTGGCGAAACTGGCAGACGTGTTAGTCAAGTAGCACTGAATTTAAATTTGAAAATATCATATTTCACAAAAAACTCCGGCACAAATCCGGATTTGAAAGTTTTCCTTCCAATACCAATGCGGCAAAATCCTCGTTTTAAAATAGCGAAGAAATGTGCATTTTTAATTATTATTTTCGTTATTTTAAAACGAAAATATTAATAAATAAAAAAAGTTACTATAGCGCAAAACAATTTATAGAATTTCTGAAAAGATACTGAAAATAAATAAACAATTTATTAATACAGAAACAACTATTGTTGGGTTACCATATCAGGCAAAATAACACCGTTTTGGCAATAGTCAGATACCTCAGTGTGTATGTAATATCTGTGCCAAACACGTTTGGAAAAAAAATAATCGTTATTTATGCAGCATGTTTAAATACTGTAGTATAGTGAAAAAAATGCATACATTACATATACGCACCACATTAGCGGGTTTTTTTTTTTTTTTTTTTCTTCTGATGCCGATTCGAGGGAAATTTTGTTTTCAAATACCAATTACATATATAGTTTATAATTATTTTCTTTTATTTTAAATAGAAAATAACAATAAATTTTAGTTATTAATTAGTAATAATTAGTAATAATATAATTAGTTATTAAAAATTAAAGTTTGGTTAATAATTATAAAACAAAACTATTTATATCCTTTAAAAAATAAAATAAAATAAAAATTTATCTATACTAATATTATAAAGAGGAAAGATTTGATTGTTTGTTTGTTTGTTTGTTTGTTTGTTTGAATTGAATAGGCTCCGAAACTACCTGACGGATTTGAAAAATTCTTTCACCGTTGGAAAGCTACACTATTTCCGGTGAACATAGGCTATATTTTAATTGATTTATTCAAATATTTTCCTTAATAATTCAAAATTTCATTATTTTTCATACGGAATCAATTAAAATTTTTCCGATAAAAAATAACCATTTTCCCTTCCCGTTGCCAAGAAAATGTAATCTGGTATAATATTAAAAATAAATTAATTAATTAAATTAGTAATTATGGAACAAAACAATTTGCATGATTTTAAAATAGAAAAGAAAAATAGTGAAATAGTTTACTGATAAATAAACGACTATTACTGGATTACCACGTGAGGCATAAAATCGCAATTTTATTGTAATCGTGCCAATGCGATCCGTAGATGATATCTGCATCTAAATATTATTGGCAATATTATTGTTTATATAATTTGTTTAAATTTTTTGGCAATATTACATTATTTGGCAATACTTGATCTCCCATCGACCAAAAAACTGTCGCCAAAGTATAAGGTTAAATATCAATAATGGATGATCGTAAATGTCACATTCTTTTGACATTAAATATGTTTTGCAAATTGTTACGTCGTCAACTAATTTTAATTCGATATTTTATCTCTTTTCCTATTAATATTTTAGTAATGTATTAATTCTTCGGTTATTTAAAATAAAAATTATATCCATTTGTATAATTTGGCGAAATTGATCGACGGAATAATCAAATGGTACCAATTGTTTGTTTACACTCTATATGGATATTTAGGTTGATAGAATTAGCGTACTTATCGAGTCTCCGCCAAGTCATATGCCAAGCAGTCATTAAATCATGTTTTAGCCTTACTATTATATCTTTTTCATCTGCAATTATTTTACCATCACTAAAAAGGGGTACTTCTAGGTTATCCCGTCGACCAATTTCGCCAAATTATACAAATCGCCAAACTAATAGCCAAATTATACATGTTGACATAATTTTTATTTTAAATAACGAAAAAACAAATATTTAGTAGAATATTAATAAAAATATTTAAAAAAATCGAAATAAAAATCCCTTAATGACATTTTAAACACGTGAATCGCATTTAATGTCATTGAATGTGACATTCACGATCATCCATTATTGGCATTTAATCTTATAGTTTGGCGATAATTTCTGGTCGACGGGATAACCTAGAAGTACCTAAAACAGAAATATTTTGAATGTGAAAGAAAAATCATTATCATGAAAAAATATTTGCAATTAATTTATCATTCATTCTAATAAAAAAACGGTACTACTAGGTTATTCCGTCGACCAAAAAATTATCGCCAAAGTATCAGATTAGATGCTAATAATGGATGATCGTGAATATCGCATTCAATGACATTAAATACGATTCACGTGTTTAAAATGTCATTAAACGATTTTTATTTCGACTTTTTATTAATATTTTAATAATTATTTGTTTTTTTGTTTTTTTTTTTGTGTGTGTGTGTGTGCATATTTTAGTGCATTTTTTCATGCTTAATTGAATGGTACTAAGCAAATTCTTTTAAATCCAGTACTTGGTGAGATACTTCACATTTTCCTAATTTGGGTATGTCTTCGGCGCAAAAACCTGAAATTTTGAATCCTTATCTATCTATATATATATATATATATATCTTTCCTTTAGGAAGTTCATCGGATGGTCTAAAATAATAACATGTTTCACCATACCTCAGAAGCAAATTCAGGTAGAAGCAATTCAAGTGGAATTCAAGATGAAAAAACATACTAAAAAAATCTTAATTACTTTAGTACTTTTGTAATTTGTATGTTATTTAGTCATTTTAGAGGTATTTTGTCGTCAAAATGAACTTTGAACTGACCAGTGTAAGATTACATAAATCAGACAAAAATTGTGGGTATTTGATTCGATATTAAGATTGTTTATCATATATATTATAAAGCAGAAGTTCTGAAACTTCCAAACGAGTGTTTTCAAAAACTACCCGATAGATCTTTTTGCAGATTATGTCATTCGATAGGAAATATTTTTGCGGAGGTTTATGATACAAATATACAGGGATAACTCTGATTTTTCGTACTAAATTTCGTATTTTTCGGTTATTTTTGACGGAAGGGTTGCAACAACTAATTTTTTGGCGATAATTATATTTCAAAAAAGAAATGAAATGCTTTCTCTAATGAAAAATAATATAAACATTTTGAAAAAAAAAAAAAAAAAAAAAACCTGTTAATTCATTGATTTAAAATAAATAATGATAAAAAGAAAAAAAAATCCGTTTAATGCATAATAATATTATGAAAGAAAAATATTTATCTTTAACGAAAAAAAAAAAAAAAAAAAAAGAATATTTATAATATTTAAAAAGTAACTCAATGTGAAAGAAAGTTTTGAAGTGACACAATATTTGGCTATTTATTTCTTTCGAGCCAGATTAAAAGAAAACAACATCTAAAAAATTTCATTAGGTAAAACATAAGTATTTTTTTCTTTCTTTCTTTTTTAAAAATATTTTTAAATCTAATTTTCCCGTTATGTGTTTTACAGAAGAAACTCGCAGAATTAATTTTTTTAAAAAATGGCTGTAATTGTTATTTGTATGTTGTTTGTTCAATTGGGTGTTTCAATCTACTTTTGTCGCCAATCAATGCGATTCTAAACAAAAAAAAAAAAAAAAAAAAAAAAAAAAAAAGACGGAGCGTTGTTCGCAAGAACTATTTTCTCTCTCTCTCTTTTAATGAGGGAGAACATTTTTAGGAGAAAACTTTACATTTAACTTAAATACATATATAGCAGTTAATACCACAAAAATGAATAATATTTAAATTTTAGGGTAAATGTCTGTCCACATACATAGATATTGTAAAATAATTTAACTGCAACTTTAAAAAAAAATTTTGGCACAGATATCTCATACGCACTACATTGGCGCGATTTGTCTCTTACGCCAATACCATATATACATCTGGGTAATTAACTGACGCCAAAGAGACATTATTTTGCTTGATATGGCAACCCGGATGTTAATGTCTATTTATTAATAAATTGTCTATTTACAATTTTTTTCTTTTTTTTTCCAGTTATATAAACTATTTTAATCTAGGCACATTTGTCATACATGCGCCACATTTGCGCGACTGCAATAAAATGGCGATTTTATGCCTCACTTGGTAACCTGGCTGTTGTTTATTTATTAATAAATTTTTATTTTATTTTATTTTATTTTTTAAAGGATATAAATAGTTTTGTTTTATAATTATTAACTAAACTTTTTAAAATTTATTGTTATTTTCTATTTAAAATAACAGAAAATAATTGTAAACTATATATGTAAATGGTATTTGAAAACAAAATTTTCTCCGAATCGGCATCAAAAAAAGAAAAAGAAGAAGAAAAAAAACGCGCTAATGTGGTGCATATATGTCATGTATACATTTTTTTTACTATACTACAGTATTTAAACATGCTGTATAAATAACGATTATTGTTTTTTCCAAACATGTTTGGCACTGATATTATACACACACTGAGGTATCTGACTATCGCCAAAACGGTGTTATTTTGTCTGATATGGTAACCCAGCAATAGTTGTTTCTGTTATAATAAATTGTTTATTTACTTTCAATTTCTTTTTAGAAATTCTACAAATTGTTTTGTGCTATAGTAACTTTTTTTTATTTATTAATATTTTCGTTTTAAAATAACGAAAATAATTTTTAAAAATGCATATTTCTTCGCTATTCTAAAACGAGGATTTTGCCGCATTGGTATTGGAAGGAAATCTTGCAAATCCGGGTTTGTGCCGGAGTTTTTTGTGAAATATGATATTTTCAAATGTAAATTGAATGCTACTTGATTAATACGTCGTCGGCCAGTTTCGCCAAACTATTCAAATTTACATAAATTCATTTTAAATAACGAAAGAACAGTAAACATAAATAAAAAATACAAATTAAAAGTCGAATTAAAAAGCACTTATGACGTAAAAAAATACGTGTATCATGTGTAATATCGATTGCTATCATACTTACGATCATCGATTATTGACATTATTCCTATAATCTGCTATTAATTTCTTTCTCGACAGAATAATCAAGTAGTAACGTACATTGTACAAACTCCAGTTAATATTATACAAAAATAGAGCTAAATAACTAGATTTAGGTGCAAATGCACACACCCATGTTGTAAGAAAGAGGCACAAATGTCATATATGCACCACGTTGGGGTGATACATTTCTGGCGCCACTTTAACGGAAACTTCGTTTTCAAATGACAGATACATTTCTATTTTCTATTTTACTTTTCTATGTATAGAGCATAACATTTTGTATCATTTTAAAATGCAAATCAAAGTAAATAAATAAATAGTTCATTAATAAATTAAAAACATAGCTGGATTACCATAAGAGGCATAAAATGTTCATTTTGTTTCAATCACGCCAACGTGATGCGTATATGACATCTGTATCAAAAAATGAATTTCACACATTCAAAAAACATTCACCTTATTTTTCCAGGGAAAACTTTATTTAACTTTATTTATTCTGCTGCATTCCAAAAACGGAACACTGTAATAGATTTGTCAAGAGCAGATATACGTTGCGAAATATAATATAACATTGATAGTGGGTGTATTAAGGTTTCCACAGATACCCATATCCTCAAGCTGAGAGGTTTAGAGTTCAAAAGCTATCAAATGAAAATGAATCACTTGAAAATTGTTTAAATTCAATGGCCAATCTCTGCGATCATAATGTTCGCTATTTTAGAAGTATGGTGAATAGACAATATTTAAATTGCTCTTTTCATAATTGCCTCATTTATCTATCAAACTCTACAATAAATGGTCAACTGAAATATTTTTTTCTTAAAAGCCCGAATTTTATCGAATGCATAAGCTGATACAACAACATAATATTTTATTATTATTTTAATATATTTTGGCGTCAAGGGGCCTTGATTCCATTGTTGTTGTTTTTATTTTTGGCTCTGTTTTGTTTTTTCTAGCTCGCTGAGTTTTGCACTAATGAAGAATCTCGAAAGTAGATTCGAAACAGCTGTTTGCAAACTTTTAATGCATTTTTGGTGCTTTTATAATCGTTGGTTTTCTATCTTTAAATACAATGGCGTTTTGTATGATTTTCAGAAATGTGAAAGAGCATTCGAGGTGAAGTTGCTTTAAAAAACACAATCATATTCAATATTTTGTTTGATTCATGTTTTGTTTTGAAAAATAGACCAGCGCAGCGGGCTTAGCCTGCTAGTTTAAATATATTTCGTTTGATTCAAGATTATTTTAGAGATACTGACCAGCGTAGCGGGCGGAGGCTGCTAGTTAATAAATAAACAACATCCAGGTTACCAAATGAGGCATAAAATCGCCATTTTATTGCAGTCGCGTAAATGTGGCGCATGTATGACAAATGTGCCTAGATTAAAATAGTTTATATATTTGGAAAAAAAAGAAAAAAATTGCAAATAGACAGTTTATTAATAAATAGACAATAACATCCGGGTTGCCGTATCAAGCAAAATAATAACACTTTGGCGTCAGTCAATTTACAGATGTATATATGGTTTTGGCGTAAGAGGCAAATCGCACCAATGTAGTGCATATGAGATATCTGTGCCAAAAACAAATTTTTTAAAGTTGCAGTTAAATTATTTTACAATATTTATGTATGTGGAAAGACATTTACGCTAAAATTTAAATATTATTCATTTTTGTGGTATTAACTGCTATTTATGTATTTAAGTTAAATGTAAAATTTTTTCCTAAAAATGCTCTCACTCATTAAAAGAGAGAGAGAAAAAAAAATAGTTCTTGCAAACATCGCTCCGTCTTGTGCTTTTTTTGGTTTAGAATCGCATTGATTGGCGACAAAAGTAGATTGAAATACCCTATTGAACAAACAACATGCAAATAACAATTAGAGCCTTTTTAAAAAAAAATTAATTCTGCGAATTTCTTCTGTAAAACACATAGCGGGAAAATTAGATTTAAAAATATTTAAAAAAAAAAAGAAAGAAAAAAAATACATATGTTTTACCTAATGAAATTTTTGAGATGTTGTTTTTTTTTTAATTCTGGCTCAAAAGAAATAAATAGCCAAATATTGTGTCACTTCAAAACTTTCTTTCACATTGAGTTACTTTTTAAATATCATAAATATTCTTTTTTTTTTTTCGTTAAAGATAAATATTTTTCTTTCATAATATTATTTAGCTTTAAACGGATTTTTTTCTTTTTATCATTATTTATTTTAAATCAATGATTAACAGGTTTTTTTCGAAATGTTTATATTGTTTTCCATTAGCGAAAGCATTTCATTTCTTTTTTGAAATATAATTATCGCCAAAAAATTAGTTGTTGCAACCCTTCCGTCAAAAATTACCGAAAAATACGAAATTTAGTACGAAAAATTACAGTTATCCCTGTATATTTGTATCATAAACCTCCCCAAAAATATTTCCTATCGAATGATATAATCTGCAAAAAGATCCATCGGGTAGTTTTTGAAAACACTCGTTTGGAAGTCTTAGAATTTCTGCTTTATAATATACTAGCAAGCCAAGCCCGCTGCGCTGGTCTATTTTTCCAAAAAAAAAAAAAAAAACTTGAATCAAACAAAATATTGAATATGATTGCGTTTTTTAAAGCAACTTCACCTCGAATACTCTTTCACATTTCTGAAAATCATAGAAAACGCCAATGTATTTAAAGACAGAAAACCAACGATTATAAATGCACCAAAAATGCATTAAAAGTTAGTAAACAGCTGTTTCGAATCTACTGTCGAGATTCTTCATGAGTGCAAAACTCAGTAAGCTAGAAAAAAACAAAACTGAGCCAAAAATAAAAACAACAACAATGGAATCAAGGCCCGTTGACGCCAAAATATATTAAAATAATAATAAAATATTATTTTGCTGTATCAGCTTATGCATTCGATAAAATTCGGGCTTTTAAGAAAAAAATATCTCAGTTGACCATTTATTGTAAAGTTTGATAGATCAATGAGGCAAGTATGAAAAGAGCAGTTAAAATATTGTCTATTTTCACCATACTTTTAAAATAGCGAGCATTATGATCGCAGAGATTGACCATTGAATTCCAACAATTTTCAAGTGATTCATTTTCATTTGATAGTTTTTGAACTCTAAACCTCTCAACTTGAGGATATGGGTATCTGTGGAAACCTTAATACATCCTCTATCAATATTATATTATATTTCGCAACGTACATCTGCTCTTGACAAATCTATTACACTGTTCCGTTTTTGGAATGCAGCAGAATAAATAAAGTTAAAAAAAGTTTTCCTTAGAAAAATAAAGTTAATGTTTTTTGAATGTGTGAAATTCATTTTTTGATACAGATGTCATATACGCATCACGTTGGCGTGATTGAAACAAAATGAACATTTTATGCCTCTTATGGTAATCCAGCTTTGTTTTTAATTTATTAATGAAGTATTTATTTACTTTCATTTGCATTTTAAAATGATACAAAATGTTATGCTCTATACATAGAAAAGTAAAATAGAAAATAGAAATGTATCTGTCATTTGAAAACGAAGTTTCCATTAAAGTGGCGCCAAAAATGTATCACCCCAACGTAGTTCATATATGATATTTGTGCCTCTTTCTTACAACATGGGTGTGTGCATTTGCACCTAAATTTAGTTATTTAGCTCTATTTTTGTAATAACTGGAGTTTGTACAATGTACGGTACTACTTGATTATTTTGTCGAGAAAAAAATTAATAGCAGATTATAGGAATAAATGTCAATAATCGATGATCGTAAGTATGATAGCAATTGATATTACACGTGATGCACGTATTTTTTTACGTCATAAGTGCTTTTTAATTCGACTTTTAATTTGTATTTTTTATTTATGTTTTACTGTTCTTACGTTATTTAAAACGAATTTATGTAAATTTGAATAGTTTGACGAAACTGGCCGACGTGTTAATCAAGTAGCACTCAATTTACATTTGAAAACACCATATTTCACAAAAAACTCCGTCACAAACCCGGATTTGCAAGATTTCCTTCCAATACCAATGCGGCAAAATCCTCGTTTTAGAATAGCGAAGAAATGTGCATTTTTAAAAATTATTTTCGTTATTTTAAAACGAAAATATTAATAAATAAATAAAAAAGTTACTGTAGCACAAAACAATTTATAGAATTTCTAAAAAGAAATTGAAAGTAAATAAACAATTTATTAATACAGAAACAACTATTCCTAGGTTACCATATCAGGCAAAATAACACCGTTTTGGCGATAGTCAGATACCTCAGTGTGTATATAATATCTGTGCCAAACATGTTTGGAAAAAACAATAATCGTTATTTATACAGCATGTTTAAATACTGTAGTATAGTGGGAAAAATGTATACATGACATATACGGACCACATTGGCGCGTTTTTTTTTTCTTCTGATGCCGATTCGGAGAAAATTTTGTTTTCAAATACCAGTTACACATATAGTTTACAATTATTTTCTGTTATTTTAAATAGAAAATAACAATAAATTTTAAAAAGTTTAGTTAATAATTATAAAAAAAAACTATTTATATCCTTAAAAAATAAATAAATAAAAATTTATTAATAAATAAACAACAGCCAGGTTACCAAGTGAGGCATAAAATAGCCATTTTATTGCAGTCGCGCAAATGTGGCGCATGTATGACAAATGTGCCTAGATTAAAATAGTTTATATAACTGGGGAAAAAAAAGAAAAAAATTGTAAATAGACAATTTATTAATAAATAGAAAATAACATCCGGGATGCCATATCAAGCAAAATAATGACACTTTGGCATCAGTTAATTACCCAGATGTATATATGATATTGGCGTAAGAGACAAATCGCACCAATGTAGAGCGTATGAAATATCTGTGCCAAAAAATTTTTTTTTAAAGTTGCAGTTAAATTATTTTACAATATCTATGTATGTGGAAAGACATTTACCCTAAAATTTAAATATTATTCATTTTTGTGGTATTAACTGCTATATATGTATTTAAGTTAAATGTAAAATTTTTTCCTAAAAATGCTCTCACTCATTAAAAGAGAGAGAGAGAGAAAATAGTTCTTGCAAACAACGCTTTTTAGGTGCGTTCGTAATTATACATATAATACGTAGCACCTATAGTGGTCGTTCAGTCCGTCCGTCTGTCCGTCCGCATATAACAACGCAAAAACTACCCAACCGAATCGTTTGAAATTTAAAATACATAATTATTGCATAATTTTGTCGAGTCATTTCAAATTTTATGAAACTCGGATGCATAGATCAATTACAGGGGCAATCAAAAGTATTCCATTACATTACGGTCAATGGGGAAAAAAGTTTCAAATGCATTTTAATTGTTTGAAATTTAAAATACGCAATTATTACACAATTATGTCGAGTTATTTCAAATATTTTGATAATCGTGTGCATAGATCAATTACAGGAGCAATCAAAAGTATTCAATTACATTATGGTCAATGGGGAAAAAGTTTCAAATATATTCTATACGTTTGAAATTTAAAATACATAATTATTACATAATTTTGTCGAGTTATTTCAAATTTTATGAAAATCGGATGCATAGATCAATTACAGGGACAATCAAAAGTATTCCGTTACATTGCGGTCAATGGGAAAAAATGTTTCAAATGCATTTTAATCGTGTTACACTCATGCGAACTTAATAAAATTTATATGCAACTATAAAGTACATATTATAATATACATCATACATAATTTGTGGTGCAAAGAACATTTGTTATTGATTTACAAGGCCACACAAAAGTATTCCATTACATAATGGTATAGGGAGAACATTGTTTGATGAGCGTTTTAATTGTAATTCACTGTTAACAATTTTATGAGATTGATATATGAAAGTAATATTTTTAAAACTTCGTTATCGTACGAACGCACCTAATTTGCTACGCTTCACGCGCAATTTCCAACTTGTTTTTTTTTTGGTTTAGAATCGCATTGATTGGCGGCAAAAATAGATTGAAACACCCAAATGAACAAACAACATACAAATAACAATTGGAGCCTTTTAAAAAATATTAATTCTGCGAGTTTCTTCTGTAAAACACATAACGGGAAAATTAGATTTAAAAATATTTTTAAAAAAAAGAAAGAAAAAAAATACTTATGAAATTTTTGAGATGTTTTCTTTTAATCTGGCTCGAAAGAAATAAATAGCCAAATATTGTGTTACTTCAAAACTTTCTTTCACATTGAGTTACTTTTTAAATATTAGAAATATTTTTTTTTTCGTTAAACATAAATATTTTCCTTTCATAATATTATTTTGCACTAAACGGATTTTTTCTTTTTATCATTATTTATTTTAAATCAATGAATTAACAGGTTTTTTATCGAAATGTTTATATTATTTTCCATTAGAGAAAGCATTTCATTTCTTTTTTGAAATATAATTATCGCCAAAAAATTAGTTGTTGCAACCCTTCCATCAAAAATAACCGAAAAATACGAAATTTAGTACGAAAAATCAGAGTTATCCCTGTATATTTGTATCATAAACCTCCGCAAAAATATTTCCTATCGAATGATATAATCTGCAAAAAAATCCATCGGGTAGTTTTTGAAAACACTCGTTTGGAAGTTTCAGAATTTCTGCTTTATAATATACTAGCAGGCTATGCCCGCTGCGCTGGTCCATTTTTCCAAACAAATCTTGACTCAAACAAAATAGTGATTTGTAATTTCTTTTTTAAAGCAGTGTAGACCATCACCTGGAATGTCCTTCTGCAATGCTGAAAACGAAGCCAGTGCCAATGTCATTGCGATATTGCACTATTGTATGCCTTGGACAAAATTTGGGTAATTAAGTACCATCTCTCTTATTTGATCATTTGTAGTAGAGTTTGATATGAAAATGAGACCTTTGTGACAGCAGGAATCAAAATGTTCTCTACTCATCACATTATTTTGTCAGAAAGCATTGCAATGATTATCAAACTCTATTAATTTTCAAATACACATTATCATTTGTAATTCTCAAACTCCCGAATCTGAACTTGCAAGATGTGCAGATCTGGTAGCCTAAATACAATCTCATTACATGTTGCATTACATTTTTTAATAACCGTCCTCTTCTGGCAACTCTACTACAGTTTTCTATCTACCTTGGTCTGTTCCAACCAAATACATAGCAAAAAAATGTAAAAAAGAGTGTTTAACTTATATATTTATTAGAACAATTAAGCATAAAAGATGTGTTTTCAAGCTGAATTTTTTGGGTAAAATTAAAATTACATCAGTTTCACTGCCTCTTCATTTTTTTAAACCAGATGCAGGGCTGCCACAGGCGACTATTTTTATATTCCGTTTGCACCACTATTTTTCTAATATAAATTTCAAAATATATTTTTCTTTCAAGTGTTGTCAAAGTGTATGTTAAAGATTTCTGTTTAAAGAAAGTGGTGCCAGTTAGAGTTAAAAAATAGTCGCCTGTGGCAGCCCTGCAGTTGCAAACATGTAGCTGTTAAATCGGGAATAATCTTGATGCTAAATTTTGTAGAAAAATAAACTTTCAGCTTGTAATAAATTCCATTATGATTTTTGGCGTCAAACATTAGTATTGCTTATAACGATTTGTTACAAATGTATCAGACTTATTTCGCGTTTATTGTCAAATGAAAGTGAAGTTTACAATAATTTATTATTGGCATTTAATCTTATATCTTGGCGATTTTTTTTTTTTTTGACGGGGTAATGAAGCAGTATTTAATAGTTAATTTTTGATAAAATTTTGTTGATAGGGGTTAATCTTAATTAAACCTGCAACATAAACATCATACACAAAATTTTCCACTGTCGGTATTTAATGTATATTTTTTTCTTAGCCAATTTTAAAGTATTTTTTTTAACCTGAATGATTAATAAATTAATTGCAATTTTTTTTTAATACTATATCATCGATATTCCGAATATTTTTCCTGCATATTGCAAATATTGCTTTTTAAGGGATAGTAAAATAACTACATATGAAAAATACATAATAAGGCTAAAATACAGAATTAACGACAACTTGGCGAATGCCTCTACGGAGACTTGAAAAGTACGCCAGTTCTGTAAACTTAAATATCCAGATAGAATTTTAATAAATAATAGGTACTACTTTATTATTCCATAGATCAATTTCGCCAAATTATACATATTGCAAAACGATTCACCATATTATACAAACGAATATAACTTTTATTTTAAATAACCAAAGAATCAATAAATTACGAAAATATTAATTGAAATACAAATAAAAAGTCGAATTAAAAAGTAGTTAATGACGTAACAAACGCATGTAACATGTTTAATTTCAAATGAATGTGACATTTACGATCATCCATTATTAACATTTAATCTTTTATTTTGGCGGCAGTTTTTTGGTCAAAGGGATAATCATGTAGTACCAAATAATATAAAAAATATAAATAATAATATAGCCAATAATATTTTGGTCAGCTGTCATGTATGGATCACGTTGGTGCGATTGCAACAAAATTGTGATTTTATGGATTGCGTGTTAATCTGGTTGTTGTTGTTTATTTACTAATAAACTTTGTTTCTTTACTTTTCTTTATTTTTTCTTTCTTTATTGTTTTGTTCTATAATTATTAATTAAACTTCACTTATTTATTATTGTTTCCTTTTTAAAATAATAGAAAATAATTAAAAATAATATAACATGTAATTGGTATTTGAAAACGCAGTGTTTGCCAAACTGATGTCAGATTTTAAAAAAAACGCGCCAAGGTGATGCGTATATAAAAATGGAAAAATGTTTATAATAATGTAAACGAAAAAAGTAAACAAATAATTAAAAAAATCGCGTTTTCGAATTTTTTTTTTTAAATAATGCCAAGCAATCGTTAATTCTGTAGTTGCATCAATAGTAAATTTTCTTTTCTTCGTTTGTTTCATAATGAAAAACCATAAATTTAATAATCTCAAATAAAATAATCTGACAAATTTTCTATTATCTCGTTGATCATCTAGAAATCTTCTTAATACATAAACAAAAAGGCAAAGATGTCATATGCGCCGTGTTTGGCGAGATAATTTTTAATGCTAATTTGGCGGAAACATTGTTTTCGAATACCAGTTACATGTGTATATTTAAATTATTTTCTATTATTTAAAAAGTAATAAAAATTTATGAAAAAAGTTTAATTAATAAGTATATAACAAAATAATATATACAATTTATAAAGTAAATAAGCATTTTATTTATAAATAAATATTAATAGTCGGGTTAATATATCTCAGACAAAATAATGCCAATTTAAAGTCTATTAGTTACCTCGGTGATATATAATATTTATGCCAATAAAACTTTCAATAAGATAGTAAATATGCTATTTGGTGGTGCTCAATTATTGAAAATTAGTCCAATATCATTTTAAACATTATCTAACACAGGAAAAATATGAAGAAAATTGAAGAAGAAATGGCTAATTAAAAAAACTTGTAAAATATTTTGGCACAAATGCCTTATGTGCACCACATTTGTTCATATTTTTTTTTTCCTTTTTTAAGCCAATTTGGCGAAAACTTCACTATAAAATATCAGTTACATATATATTTTTAATTGTTTTCTATTATTTTAAAAAGGAAAGAAAAATAAATAAATAATGTTTTGTTAATAATTATAAAATAAAACAATTTACATCATTAAAAAAAATAATAATAAGAGTAAATAGTTTATTAATAAATATACAATAGCCGAGCTACCATATAAACATAAAATCGACGTTTTGTTGCAATCACGCCAATGTGGTGCATATGTGACATCTGTGCCATTTTTTTCAGCAGGCAATTTTTATTTCAAAATGTTGAATTTATCAATAGTAATAACGCGAAATTGCATAAATTTCATTTAAATTGCATAGATTTCCTTGTTCAGTTTGTAAATTTTAAATCTAATTTTCCCTGGAAGAGAATTTGACAAAATGGCGCAAACAGTTAATATGTTTGTTGATTACAATTTTCAAAATTGCGGTGAAAATCTTTTGAAAAAGAATGACATTATTTTACAATATATATATATATGCGTGTGGCAGAATTTCACATTAAAGCTAAAATTTAAATATTTGATTACATTTTTTAAAATATTAACTTCTGTTTATTGAATTTACAATTGAATACTAAAATATACTCCCAAAATTATCTTCTTTTGGAAAAAACAACATTATTCCGACCTAATGTTAGACATATGCTTTTTTGGCTTAATTCTTTGCCGACAAAAGTTTAAAAAAATCTCAAAGAAACAAATATATAACTCACAATTACTTTTATAATTAGATCTGTCTTTTTCTGGAGTAAGTTATATACTATCGAAATTTGATAAAAAAGAGAAAGAAAATAATAGAAAGGAAAATAAATATCGTTCAAAATTCTTTTAATCAAATTTTCAAGTTATTTTTTTTTTATTCTAACGCAAGGATAAGTCGCCAAATGTTGCATCAAATGTAATATTTCATGTTATTTTTTAAGCGTTACAAATATTTCTTTTATTTTTAAGATAAATATTTTTTTATAATATCATGCCTTATTAAATGGTTTTTCTTTATTATTATTATTATCAATAGTTATTTTCTGCTTTTATTTGCAAGATGTTTGTTATATTTCTAACAGATATGTCATTTTTAATTTCTTTAGTAATGATAATTTTCGCCAAAAAATAACTACTGGCAACCCTTTCGTCAAAAATAACCGAAAAATACAAAATTTACTACGAAAAATCAGAGGTATCCCTGTAAATTTGAATCATAAACCTTCGGAAAAATATTTCCTATCGAATGATACAATCGGCAAAAAAATCCACCGGGTAGTTTTTGAAAACACTCGTTTGGAAGTTTCAGAACTTCTGCTTTATAATATACTAGCAGGCTATGCCCGCTGCGCCGACCCATTTTTCTAAACGAATCTTGACTCAAACAAAATGGTGATTTGAAATTTCGTTTTTAAAGCAGTGTATACCATCACCTGGAATGTCCTTCCGCAATGCTGAAAACGATGCCAGTGCCAATGACATTGCACTATTGTATGCCTTGGACAAAATTTGGGTAATTAAGTACTATCTCTCTTGTTTTATCATTTATAGTAGAGTTTGATATGAAAATGAGACCGTTATGACAGCAGAAATCAAAATGTTCTCTACTCATTACATTATTTTGTTAGAAAGAATTGCAATGATTATCAAACTCTATTAATTTTCACATCGCACATCATCATATGTTAGTTCTTAAAATCCCGAATCTGAACTTGCACTATGTGTAGATCTGGTAGCCTAAATACAATCTCCATTACATGTTGCGTTACATTTTTTTAATAACCGTCCTCTCCTGGCAGGTCTACTACAATTTTCTCTCTACTTTGGCCTGTTCCAGCAAAGTAGATAGCAAAATATGTAAAAAAGAGTGTTTAACTTACATATTTATTAGAACAATGAAGCATAAAAGGTGTGTTTTAAAGCTGAATTATTTGAGTAAAATTAAAATTACATCAGTTTCATTGCCTCTTCATTTTTTTAAACCAGTTGCAAACATGTAGCTTTTAAATAGGGGATAATCTTTATGCCAAATTTTGTAGAAAAATAAAACTTCAGCTTGTAATCAATTTCATTATTATTTTTGGCGTCAAACATTTATAACGATAGACTTATTTCGTGTCTATTGTCAAATGAAAGTGAAGTTTACAATCATCTATTATTAGCATTTAATCTTATACCTTGGCGATAGTTTTTTTGGGGCGGGGGTTCGACGGGGTAATGAAGTAGTATTTAATAATTAATTTTTGATAAAATTCTGTTGATAGGGCTTAAATGTTAATTAAAACTGCAACATAAACATTAAAAACAAAATTTTCTACTGTCGGTATTTCATGTATATTTTTTTCTTAGCCAGTTTTAAAGTATTTTTTTAGCCTGAATGATTTATAAATTAATTGCAAATATATATATATATTTTTAATTCGATATCATTTTTATTCCGAAGATTTTTCCTGCGCATTGCAAATATTGCTTTTTTAGTGATAGTAAAATAACTGCAGATGAAAAATACATAATAAGGCTAAAACCCAGAATTAACGACAGCTTGGCGAATGCCTCTACGGAGACTTGAAAAGTACGCGAGTTCTGTCAACTTAAATATCCAGATAGAATTTTAACAAATAATAGGTACTACTTTATTATTCCATAGATCAATTTCGCCAAATTATACATATTGCAAAACGATTCACCATATTATACAAACGGATATAACTTTTATTTGAAATAACAAAAGAATCAATTTACTAAAATATTTATGGAAATACAAATAAAACGTCGAATCAAAAAATAGTTGATAACGTAACAAACGCATGTAACATGTTTAATGTCAAATGAATGTGACATTTACGATAATCCATTATTGACATTTAATCTTATATTTTAAATGCAGCAGTTTTTTGGTCGATGGGATAATTAAGTAGTACCAGATAATATAAAAATATATAAATAATAATATAGCCAATATATTTTTGGCCAGGTGTCATGTATGTATCACGTTGGCGCGATTGCAACAAAATTGTGATTTTATGGATTGCGTGGTAATCTGGTTATTGTTGTTTATTTACTAATAAACTGTTTCTTTACTTTTCTTTATTGTTTTGTTCTATAGTTATTAATTAAACTTCACTTATTTATTATTGTTTCCTTTTTAAAATAACAGAAAATAATTGAAAATAATATAATATGTAACTGGTATTTGAAAACTTAGTGTTTGCCAAACTGGTATCAGATTAAAAAAAAAAAAAAAAAAAAAAAAAAAAAAAAAAAACACCAAGCAGGCGTTAATTCTGTAGTTGCATCAATAGTAAAATTTCTTTTCTTCGTTTGTTTCATAATGAAAAACCATAAATTTAATAATCTCAAATAAAATAATCTGACAAATTTTCTATAACATCGTTGATGATCTAGAAGTCTCCTTAATACATAAACAAAACGGCAAAGATATCATATGCGCCGAGTTTGGCGCGATAATTTTTTATGCTAATTTGGCGGAAACATTGTTTTTGAATACCAGTTACATGTGTATATTTAAATTATTTTATATTATTTAAATAGTAATAAAAATTAATGAAAAAAGTTTAATGAATAAGTATATAACAAAACAATTTATACAATTTATAAAGTAAATAAACATTTTATTTATAAATAAATATTAATAGTCGGGTTAATATGTCAGACAAAATAATGCCAATTTAAAGTCTATTACTTACCTCGGTGATATATAATATCTGTGCCAGTAAAACTTTCAATAATATAGTACATATGCTACTTGGCGGTGTTCAATTATCGAAGATTAGTCCAATATAATTTTAAATATTATCTAACGCAGGAAAAATATGAAGAAAATTGAAGAAGAAATGGCTAATTAAAACAGATTTGTAAAATATTTTGGCACATATGCCATATATGCACCACATTTGTGCATTTTTTTTTCTTTTTTTACACAAATTTGGCGAAAACTTCATTTTTAAATATCAATTACATATATACTTTTTAATTGATTTCTATTATTTTAAAAAGGAAATAAAAATAAATAAATAATGTTTTGTTAAAAATTATAAAATAAAACAATTTACATCATTAAAAATAAATAAATAAGAGTAAATAGTTTATTAATAAATATACAACAGCCGAGCTACCATATGAACATAAAATCGACGTTTTGTTGCAATCGCGCCAATGTGGTGCATATATGACATCTGTGCCATTTTTTTCAGCAGGCAATTTTTATTTCAAAATCTTGAATTTATCGATAGTAATAACGCGAAATTGCATAAATTTCATTTAAATTGCATAGATTTCCTTGTTCAGTTGGTAAATTTTAAAACTAATTTTCCCTGGAAGAGAATTTGGCAAAATGGCGCAAAAAAAGGTTGTTTGTTTATTACAATTTTCAAAATTACGGTGAAAAACTTTTGAAAAAGAATGACATTATTTTACAATATATATGTGTGTGGCAGAATTTTACACTGAAGCTAAAATTTAAATATTTGATTACAATTTTTAAAATATTAACTTATGTTTATTGAACTTACAATTGAATACTAAAATATACTCCAAAAAAAATCTCCTTTTGGAAAAAACAACTTTATTGCTACCTAATGTTAGACATATGTATTTTTTGGCTTAATTCTTTGCCGACAAAAGTAAAAAAAAAAAATCTCAAAGAAACAAACATATAACTCACAATTACTTTTATAATTAGATCTGCCTTTCTCTGGAGTAAGTTATTTACTATCGAAATTTGATAAAAAAGAGAAAGGAAATAATAGAAAGAAAAATAAATATCGCTCAAAATTCATTTATTCAAATTTTCAAGTTATTATTTTTTTTTATTCTAACGCAAGGATAAGTCGCCAAATGTTGCATCAAATGTAATAGTTCACGTTATTTTTTAAGCGTTACAAATATTTCTTTTATTTTTAAGATAAATATTTTTTTATGATATCATGTCTCATTAAATGGTTTTTCTTTATTATTATTATTATTATTATTATTGTTATTAATAGTTATTTTATTATCAGTAAATATTTTCTGCCTTTATTTGCAAGATGTTTGTAAAATTTTTAACAGATATATCCTTTTTAATTTCTTTAGTAATGATAATTTTCGCCAAAAAATAAGTACTGGCAACCCTTTCGTCAAAAATAACCGAAAAATACGAAATTAAGTACAAAAAATCAGAGTTATCCGTGTATATTTGTATCATAAACCTCCGCAAAAATATTTGCTATCGAATGATATAATCTGCAAAAAGATCCATCGGGTAGTTTTTAAAAACACCCGTTTGGAAGTTTCAGAACTTCTGCTTTATAATATATATGATATGATATGATATGATATGATGCGAGCAAAAATTGTGTGTGTGTGTGTGTGTGGGTAAAATTTATCTCAAAAACGGCTCTAACGATTTTCGCAAAAATTTGGATTTTACCATTTTCGGGCACGAGAAGACCATTGGGCTAGGTCACATGTTCGAGAAAATTCGATTATTGGGTCATTTTGGGTCATAATGGGTCAGGATCAAGCTATTTATATCTAGAGAACGGCTGGATCGATTTTAAGGAAAATTTGTATCCAATCGTTTTTTGGCACGAGAAAACAATTGAGCTGGGTCACATGATCGAAAAATTTTGATTAGTGGGTCATTTTTGGGTCATTATGGGTCAAGCCATTTTTATCTAAAAAACGGCTCTAACGATTTTGACCAAATTTTATATTTTATCGTTTTGGATTACAAGAAGACCATTGGGTTAGGTAACATGTTCGAGAAAATTCGGTTAGTGGGTCATTTTTGGGGTCATTGTGGGTCATACTATTTTTATCTAGCGATTTTCTCACGCAATTTTGACTAAAAATTGCATTCTATGGTTTTCGGGCACGAGAAAAAAATTGGGCTAGGTTACATGTTCGAGAAAAAATTTCACTTGGTCATATTGGGTCATTAAGAGTCTGGGTCAAGCTATTTATATTTAAAGAACGGCGAGATGGATTATAACGAAATTTTGTATGTAACAGTTTTTTGACATGAGAAAACTAATGGGCTAAATCACATGTTTGAGAGATTTCGACTATGAGGGTCATTTGTGGGTCATGATGGGTCATAATGGGTCATGGTCAAACTATATCTAAAGAACAGGTGGATCGATTTTAATGAAATTTTGTATGCAACATTTTTTTGGCACGATAAAATCATTGGACTAGGTTACATGTTCGAAAATTTTCGATTAATGAGTCATTTTGGATCATAAAGGGTCTGGGTCAAGCTATGTATAATTAAAGAACGGCAGGATCAATTTTAACGAAATTCTGTATGTAACAATTTTTAGAAACGAGAAAACTAATGGACTAAGTCACATATTCGAGAGCTTTCGATTATAAGGGTCATTTGTGGGTCTTAATGGGTCAAGGTCAAGCTATATCTAAAGAATGGGTGGGTCGAATTTAACGAAATTTTATATACAACATATTTTTGGCATGAGAAAATCATTGGAGTAGGTCACATGTTCGAGAAATTTCAATTAGTGGGCCACTTTTGGGTCATTCTAATTTTATCTAGACAATGTTTCGCGCAATTTTGATTAAATTTTGCATTTTATCGTTTTCGGTCACAAGAAAATCATTGGGTTAGGACAGATTTTTGAGAAAATTCGATCCATGGGTCATTTTGGATTATTAGGGGTCAGGGTCAAACTAACTATATCTAAAAAACGGCTCAATCGATTTTATCTAAATTTTGTATCTAATGTTTTTCGGCATGCTAAAACTAAAGAGCTAGGCCACACGTTCGAGAGATTTCGATTATAAGGGTCATTTGTTGGTCATAATGGGTCATGCTAATTTTAAATAGAAAATGGTACTCACCATTTTGACTATGCTTTGTATTATATCGTTTTTGAGCAAGCGAAAACCATTTGGCTTAGACACATGCTCGCGAAAATTCTATTAGTGGGTCATTTTGGGTCTTAATGAGCTAGGGTCATTCTAATTATATATAACAACGACTCAATCAATTTTACCCTAAATTTTTAAACAAAACGTTTTTTGTCACGAGAAGACTATTGGGCTGAGTCGCATGTTAAACAAATTTATATTAGTGGGTCATTTCGCTTCATTGCTGAATGCTGCCAAGCTAATTTTACCTAAAAAATGGCTTAAACGATTTTGATTCAATTTTATATTCTACTGTTTTTGATTACCTGAAGACGATTGAGCTATGTCACATGCTTGATCAAATTTGATTAGTGGCTCATTTTGGGTAATACGGGTTAGGGTCACGAAAATATGGCAAAAGCCAATAACTTGGTGATATTTGACAAAATATTGGCGACATATGGCCAAAAAATCGACTATAAAAATTACGAAAACCAAAACAGGTATTTGGAGCCAAATGAAAAGAATGCCTCCAAATTTGGCTATATCTAGCAAAAAATATTGTCTTTCAGAATGTAAAGAATTTTTTTATACATTCTTAAGAGGAATCGATATCCATGGTTAAACCAATCAGAGTCGAGCTAAAACAGTGATTTAGATCGATGTCCTTTCGTTGTAAAATTTAAAATAAAATAAAATTTATAAATATGCGCATAAAAACATAGTTTTCTTATTGATTGTTTTTCTAAATAATACTATTATAAACATGTTTTGCAGTAATAATACAGAGTTAATGATACAGTGAAAATACTATATCGAGTTGAACACAAAGTTAATTTTGACCGAGCTAAGCTCGGTCTCCCCTGCTAGTATAGATTATTTATTTAAATTAAGATCCGCCTCTGGTGACCAATTTGGTCTCCCTTAAATTTATGCTAAGCTTTGAAATATTTTACTTTTATTTATAATTTTATTTACTTGTGTAGCTTTACTAAATCTGCAGATTCTGATAGAGAAATGAAAAAATCTATGCGATCAAGGCAACATTTAAGGGTAGATTCTGTTAATATTTTGTTCTGGTTGGCGCGATTAGCGAAGAAATCCCAAAATAGCGCCGAAAAACCATTTTTCATTTGTTAATTTAATAAAAAAAAGTGTTTTGAAAAAGATATTAAACGAATCCCTGTGTGCGATTGTCAATCACACTTACCCACTTTATATATATATATATATATATATATATATACTATTTTGCTATTCCGTCAACCAATTTCGCCAAATTATACAAATCGCCAAACTAATAGCCCAATTATACATATTGACGTAATTTTTATTTTAAATAACGTAAAAAAACAAATAATTAGTAGAATATTAAGAAAAATATTAATAAAAAGTCGAAATAAAAACCATTCAATGACATTTTAAAGCCGTGAATCGTATTTAATGTCATTGAATGCGACATTCACGACCATCCATTATTAGCATTTAATCTGATAGTTTGGCGATAATTTTTTGGTCGACGGGATAACCTAGTAGTACCGTTTTTTTATTAGAATGAATGATAAATTAATTGCAAATATTTTTTCATGACAATGATTTTTCCTTCACATTCAAAATATTTCTTTTTTAGTGATGGTAAAATAACTGCAGATGAAAAAGATATAATAGTAAGGCTAAAACTCAGATTTAGTGGCTGCTTGGCATATGACTTGGCGGAGGCTCGATAAGTACGCTAATTCTATCAACCTAAATATCCAGATAGAATGTAAACAAACAATTGGTACCATTTGATTATTCCGTCGATCAATTTCGCCAAATTATACAAATGGATATAATTTTTATTTTAAATAACCAAAAAATTAATAAATTACTAAAATATTAATAGAAACAGAGATAAAACATCGGATTAAAATTAGTTGACGACGTAACAATTATGCAAAACACTATTAATGTCAAAAGAATGTGATATTTACGATCATCCATTATTGACATTTAAACTTATAGTTTGGCGACAGTTTTTTGGTCGATGGGAGATCAATATTGCCAAATAATGTAGACAAATCATATAAACAATAATATTGCCAATAATATTTAGGTGCAGATGTCATCTACGGATCACGTTGGCACGATTACAACAAAATTGCGATTTTATGCCTCACGTGGTAATCCAGTAATAGTCGTTTATTTATCAGTAAACTATTTCATTATTTTTCTTTTCTATTTTAAAATTATACAAATTGTTTTGTTCCATAATTACTAACAAGGAAGGTCTCCATACGGGCATACCCCGAAAAATCTGAAAAAAATACAGAATGTTCTTCTCGTGTGGCTATATACGTTTATAAAAAACATTTCGGCGGAACCTCCATTCTGTATCCGTGAAAAAATAATGAAAATTTCGTTATTTGGCGATTTATCGCCGGTTGACGAAGGAATGTAATTTCAAAAAATACTTTATGTCAAATACACTTCAAGAAAAAAAAGTTTCATGTTGAACTTGCTTTGATAAATTTAATTTAAATAACTTTAGTTTTATAAGTTTTAATTTGTTTTAAGTATAATTTTGTTATATCGATATTTATATGTATTTATATTAAAATTTAATCATCAAAGTTTGAGATTTAAAACGAAGTTCATAATTTAAATTAATTAATTTGTTTCCTGCTGAAAGTCCAATTGAGAATTGTCGATTAGATTTTGTTGCTATGGAAACATATGGCTTTTATTTTTGAATACGCTTAAATTTATGAAGATCATTTTTCTCAATATGATTTTTTTTATCTATGAAAACATTTTTTCTAGTGATTAATTAAACAGCTACTTCAACAAGTTATATATACATGCAATATCATAAGTATATATATATATATATAATATTAAAGTCTCTCATTGTTTATGTTTAAATTCATTAAATACGATTTACACGCATTCTAAATATCCAACAGTTTTGAGTTGCATAATGATCGTTTGCTTTTGGCGAGGAAAAGAGCTGCTCGCCAAATCGACTGACTCTTTCGTCTTTTCACGCCAAGTATTCCATAGTATTTTATTTTTTTATATAATTTCTAATGTGATTCCGCCGTTAATTTTGACTGATCCTTTATTACATACATAAGTACTTTAATTAGTATTTTTTTCATAAAATTCAGAGTATGCCCAGTATGGAGACCTTCCTTGTAAGACTTAATTTATTTATTACTATTATTATTCCAAATTACATTTTCTTGGCAACGGGAAAGAAAAATGGTTATTTTTTATCGGAAAAATTTTAATTGATTCTGTATGAAAAATAATGAAATTTTGAATTATTAAGAAAAATATTTGAATAAATCAATTAAAAATTAGCCTATGTTCACCGGAAATAGCGTAGCTTTCCAACGGTGAAAGAATTTTTCAAATCCGTCAAGTAGTTTCGGAGCCTATTCAATTCAAACAAACAAACAAAAAATCAAATCTTTCCTCTTTATAATATTAGTATAGAGAACATATTAACCTTTTTTGTGCTCGTCAGAGCATTTTTTAATACTAGTCATTTAATTTTTACTTACCCATCATACGTAGTATAGGGTAAGTCTTGCAATCGTTTTGAAAGTCGAAAAAAAAATTTTGACGGATTTACACGTTTTAGACACTGGAGATTTCGAAAAACATATTTTTAGAAAAAAAAATTGCCGTCCGTCTGTCTGTCTGTAAACGCTCTATCTCACGAACAAATTGAGATAAAGACTTGAAATTTTGTATGTACTTAGTATGTAAGAATGGGACGAAGCCTATTGAATATCAGCAACCTCGATTATCCGGAACTATTTTTTCTGGATTCTCGAAAAATTCGTTCTGATGAAAGGATGATTATAATTAAAGTCCCGATTTTAAAAATCGATAATTTTAAAACTACTGGTCAGAATGACTTGATATTTTAGCAGAACAATCGTAAGGCAATGGAATTTTGTTTGGCGAAGGAAAAAAAATAATTCCAAAATGTGCCGATAGATGGCGCTGTCAGTGTTCACATTGTCTAGATATATGCAAATTACTAATACGTGACATGCGCACATGAGACTTAGCTGCCATAAAAATGCAGAGCACCAGCTCTTTGCCTAAATGCTTCATCATGACTCTGACTATGAAGGATCGCGTTCTGCTCTTGAAGCTTTTTTATAAGAACGATGACTGTGCACTTACAGCTATTAGGAAGTTTCGGACATTAAAATCCATTAAATTGGGTCCAATAACCACAAAAGGTCTGCGAAAAATGATTGCTAAATTCGAAGAGACCGGTTCATTTGACGTTAAACGGGGTAGAGGAAGGAAACCAGTTTCGGCTGCGGCAGTGGAAGATGTGGCTACAGCATTACAAGAACAGACTAACAGTGTTCCAACATCACTGTTAGTCCATTGCCGAATGCCGAATGCTGAAACCATTGGCCGAATGCTGGATATGCCGAACAGCACGGTGCGTAAAATCCTACGGAAGATCTTGAGCTGTTACCCGTATAAGATAACTCATGTGCAAGAGTTGCTACCTGCTGACCTGGAAGCCCGTCAATCTTTTGCACTGCAATTTCTTGCCCGGATGGAAGTGGACAACGGATGGCCATGGAACATTCTGTGGTCTGACGAAGCCCACTTTCATTTGCAAGGTTCTGTAAATACGCAAAATTGCAGGATATGGGCGACCGAGAATCCGTCCCAGCTACAGCCATTACCTCTTCAGTCAGAAAAGCTTACTGTGTGGTGCGGAATAACGGCAGCGTTTATCGTTGGTCCGTTTTTCTTCAAGGAGATCAGTCCTGCGGGTCCCGTTACCTGCACCGTTACTGACAAGCGGTATGAAACACTTTTGGGTAACCATGTCCTTCCGGCACTTCAGCAGCGTCAGTGTGTGGATCGCACAATATTCATGCAAGATGGCGCTCCTCCGCTCATTGCTACTCCTGTGAAGCAGCTACTGAGTGCTAATTTCGGAGATGACAGGATCATAAGCCGTCATTTTCCAACAACGTGGCCGCCACGTTCCCCCGACTTAAACCCGTGTGATTTCTGGCTTTGGGGGTAACTGAAGAATGTTGTTTACAGCGGGAGGATTCAGAATCTAGCCGACTTGAAGGCAAGCATCACACACCACATCCATTGCATCAGTACAGATACCCTCCGATCTGTTGTGGAGCATGCCGTTTTGCGCTTCCAATTAGTAGCGGAACAAGGCGGAGGGCATATCGAACAACTTATGCTTTAATCATCAGCAAGGTGTTGATTCCATGAAGCTCTTTTTTTTTTGTCATAATCGCTGTTGTCGCTGTATTCTGGTCTTTTCGCTAATAAATCTTTAGTAAATCCCTGAACTCTATTTTTTTTTTCTTTTGGCTAACAACATTTCTGTGTTTAACGAATACATTTTTGGTCTTTCCTCCTGATATTACCCGGACAGCGCCATCTATCGTCATATTTTGGAACTATTTTTTTCCTTCGCCAAACAAAATTCCATTGCCTTACGATTGTTCTGCTAAAATATCAAGTCATTCTGACCAGTAGTTTTAAAATTATCGATTTTTAAAATCGGGACTTTAATTATAATCACCCGGTATATAAAAATTTTCGATTTTTTTAATTTTAAGGAATGCATGTAAAAGGCAATAAAAAAACACAAATTTTGCGTAAAGAACGAAGTCGATCGGATTATTAGTTGTCGAGATATTTGTAATCCTGTTTCCCACATTCTTCGATTTTTCATGATCCTGTATTTCATTCAAATTGCAATTCAGAGGTATATTTTAATTGAAAATGAGACGCTTAATCTGACGCAGCAAACTGTTAGTTAATATGATTATTATTTTTGGAGTTATAAGGATGTTTCTTTTACGTAATTTGGTACTTCTTGAATAGTTTGGCGTTTTATATAATTTGTTGAAATTGGTGCATCAGCAATTCATTAATAGAGTATTACTATGTGTATTAACAACATTTAAATTTAGTTTTGGAATTGAAATACATTGTATAAATAGTTTTCACATATTTTATTTTCATATGCATATAAATGATGAGTAAGTATTACGGTGGCCTCCAACGACTAGTTTTGATAAAAACTGAAGATTTTTTAATATCTTAAAAAAAAAAAAAAAAAAAAAAAAATGCTGCTGTAAAAAATTTATAAAATGATGACAGCAGCAGAAAATTTTGACGTATTGTTATTATTGAACAACATACATCTGACTTGTGTGCTCGACATGAAAGCCTGCTTAAAAGTCATCGTCAATATACAGGGACGAGATAGCACAAGGAAATTTTACTACACAAGAGAAGTACAATCGGAAGCTCAACACAAAATGTGTGTGCAATGGAGCCAACGGGATTTGAACCCACAACCCCTGTTGGCTAATCAGCCGATTTTACTTCACTTATGGCTATTTTGAGTTTAAAACATAAATTAACTAAAGTTTCGACATGAGGCTTCGATAGATGGCATTCGGTGTTCCGTAATTGGCTAGTCTTAGACCTACCCTTTTTCAGAAGTGGAATCGTCCCGTCCCGTTCCCTTTCTGAGATAGTATAAATGCCATTCCCTGATCGACTTCATTGCTCGCTCTCTCTTTTCATTTCCGTGAGGTTTTCGTTATGATTTAAGTTATTATAGTTTAGGTTCGAATAAGATATTTAGTATTTCGTTTATGATGCTTTAAATGAATGATTTTATTTATAATTTAAATTTAAGTTAGTTTTGAAAAGCTCCTGGTGTAATGAAATTCAATACTGTTTTTAAAGAATTACTTTAATGACTCTCTTAATCATTCTTAAGAAAGTTTGCTCTGAATAGTAATCAACATGATGCTGTTATGGAAATATTTTAAATCAAGTTTACATGATTGATTGAAGTTGTAATAAAAAACTGTCGTCATCAAAAACCTGACTCTTCGATGTGTCTCACATTCAACACACAGTTTTATTCCAGGTGTCTTCCACAGCGTTGCTGTAGTGTCTCTGCTTATAGCAGTATAATTATGTATTAGACCTGTATTGATACAGGCTAAGAGAAGAACCCCCTATTAGGAATTTTGATTTGACCAGATAA
>CAXHSM010000147.1:0-51000 GCA_964019185.1 Maratus speculifer | reverse complement strand
ATTTTTGTCTCGAAATCCGTAATGGGGGCTAACTTTTAGGGGTCTGTAGTTAAAAATATCTATTTTGGGATCACTTCCGGTTTGATCAAACGCTGAAAACGGTTGATCAAATATCTACAAATGATTTCACGTTAGATGGTACCATTTTGTCTCAAAATTCCGTCATGGAAGTGGGGGGGGGGGGGGGCTAAACCCCTTAGGGGTCTATTACTAAAAATATCGATTTGGGGGGCATATCCGGGTTTGATCAAATGCTAAAAATTGTTGATCAAATCTCTAGAAGTAATTTTACGTTAGATGACATCGTTTTTGTCTCGAAATTCCGTCATGGGGGGGGGGGCTAACTTTTAGGGGTCTGGAGTTAAAAATATCGATTTTGGGGGCACTTCCGGGTTTGATCAAACGCTAAAAATGGTTGATCAAATCTCTAGAGGTAATAGTACGTTAGATGACACAATTTTTGTTTCGAAATTCCATCATGAAGGTGGTGGGGGGGGCTAAATTTTAGGGGTTTATTACTAAAAATATCGATTTGGGGGCACTTCCAGGTTTGATCAAATGCAAAAATGATTGATCAAATCTCTACAGATGATTTCACGTTAGATGGCACCATTTTTTTCTCGAAATTCCATCATGGAGGTGGTGGGGGAGCTAAACCCCTTAGGGTCTATTACTAAAAATATCGATTTTGGGGCATTTCCGGGTTTGATCAAATGCTAAAAACGGTTGATCAAATCTCTAGAGGTAATTTTAAGTTAGATGACACCGTTTTTGTCTCGAAATTCCGTCATGGGGGGGCTAGCTTTTAGGGGTCTGGAGTTAAAAATATCGATTTTGGGGGCACTTCCGGGTTTGATCAAACGCTAAAAATGGTTGATCAAATCTCTAGAGGTAATTTTACGTTAGATGGCCTTATTTTTGTCTCGAAATTCCGTCATGGGGGGCTAACTTTTAGGTGGCTGGAATTAAAAATATCCATTTTGGGGGCACTTCCGGGTTTGATCAAATGCTAAAAATAGTTGATCAAATCTCTACGATCGATTTCTGATAAGAATCGCTAATTTTTTTTTAAATTTTGAGCATTTTGAAAAATCCTAAAAGTTAGCCCCCCCTGGTTATTTTTAATCATAACTCGTAAAATAATGTTGATCAAACGATGAAAATTGTTGATCAAATCTGATCAAACGATGATCAAACGAAATGCATATGTCACTTTTTCATTTTCCGTCAAGGGGGGGCTAACTTTTAGGCGGTCAAAATCTTGCCTAGGATTGAAAATCAGAATCATTCGTCAATCTTAACGCCGCGAAATGTCCCTATTCCTCAAATTTATTAATTTTATCAGTGCTAACATGACAATTGTTTGGTTCTGATTGAAAAATAAGCTCCATTATTGTAATTTATGATAAAACACATTTCTTTCCGAGTCGTTATGATGTCAACGTTAATTACGCACGTATATTTATGACATATTAGATTGACTTTTAGAAGTTTTACTGTTAATATACATAACGACCACGTGTTTTTTCATTTTCTTTTTTTTTTCTCTTTGTAAGTGCAAATTGACCGATAGCCAAATAATTCGTTACATTCTTTGTAATTCACAAATGATGCAATTCGATTTGGATTTAAAATTAAAAAAGAAATCGGATTCGAATTTGTGTAGTTCTGTATTTGCCGCATGCCAACGGTTAATAGCCAAAGAAATCTAGAAAAAATTGCCAATGCATGTATCTATTAATATATATGTATTTTTATTTATGATGTTTGTATCCACATATGTACATTACAGGTAAAGTTTCGTAATCGGATTCATCGACAATTTTCGGATTTTATTGTGCGTAACAAATTCAATTTAATTGTATTGCCCCGTTTTTTTCTTTTTTATGCCTACAATACTTGAAGGGCAAATTTCGATTCTTTATTGCAAAAGGTCCTGCCGTGTGTGTATCAGTCTTGAAAGGAGGCACTCAACGACCTAAGTATTAATGTATGCGAAAAAAGGAATTTTCTTGATTTTAGCAATATACATGAGTCAGGGAAACTGATAAAAGAATGCTGCAAGATTGATATCCGTGTGGCCTCAGTTATCATCGCCGAACAGACAAAGAAAGAGGCTGCCGGACCACGCGTGATTCATTATGTGTGCCAACCTGTGTGGCCACAGTTATCATCATCCCCGAACAGACAAAGAAAGAGGCTGCGCGACCACGCGTAATTCATTATGTATACGAGTGGACCGAGAACTACTATTACCCTCATCGAAATTTTACTTCATTTCAGAACTATTGTAAACGAAAACTATTTACAGTGCATCAGAAAAATGATAATTCTGACATCAGATTTACAGGTGAGCAGCAGAAGGTACTTCATTTATGCACAGAACAGTTTTCGTTTTTACAAATAAAAATAATAAATTATCCTAACCGTACTTTTATTATTGAGAAAGCTGGGGTTAGACAAGTACGAAGCTATCATAATTTTGGCTTCAGCAAGTACTGCTGCAATTTTTGTCGGGTGCAAGACAATTTACCCCTCTCTAAAAGTAATGAAGTGTTTTAAATCTTTCTCTGAAATAGATAGTGAAGCCGCAAGTGATATACATCTCAAAGTAGAATGCAGTGTTTTTTTCCTCAGTATTAAAGAATTTTCTATATTCTGATGGCTATATTTGAGCAAATACAATCACGTAGGTAAACCAGAGCATTGAGCCTTTTGGAGGCTTATTTATATTTCTGACAGGGAATAATAGGTAGCCAAGTTTAGAAAAAAGGTACTCCTTTGCAGTTTGGCCTTGCGTGGACAAACAGGGCTTAAGACTTAAAAAAAAAAGAATGTTTCACCTTAACAAAGTCAAAGACACGGTCAAAGAGACGATCAAGGAAGTTTGAGAGATTCTTAATTGGATTTTCGCAATCCAAATTATAGTTGGCCAATATTTATTTCTTATGCAACACAGCAAATCTATATTGCCTGTGACTGAGCTTGGACGATTTCAAGGTGACGCACACTTTTTTTCAGAAACAAGAACACATTAAAAAAATACACCGTAAATCAAAATAGTTAGTGGCAAGAATATTAGCAGACAACAAAAATCAAATAGCAAGATGGAGTGAAGGTGACCACGAATATGAATTTCAAGCTTGATTTTTTTTTAGCAATTGAATATCAATCTGGACAGAGGGAGGATCGTAAACAGTGCACATAACACGGTAAAAGATATAAGAATAAAAGGACAAGGATAGTTTAAGGATATTCTCATATAAGGATATTCTCTCTCGTTTAAAGGTATTCTCATTAAAGTACCTGTTGCAAAGAATAAACTCGATCAAATGAGAAGAATGTACTTGCTTGCTATTAGATTAGTATTGAAAATTTCGCCACATAATTGACAACACACTTGAATTGACACATGGATATTCAATGATTGTTATTAAAAACTTACTTTTATACTATTAAACAATAAGCATAAAAATATTTTGTATTTTTATTTTAAAATGTTAAATTATCTTTTAAGTTTATTTGACTCAATGCTCCGACCTAACGAATGCTAGTTATTCAGATGCTAGAATATGTGATATCGAGCATACAAAAATGAAACGTTATGGTAAAAAAAAGATGCTTATTTTGTATTAGAAACAAATCAAACAAAAAACATTTTTCATAAATATTGTAAATTTTCCAATATAAAATGGTAAAGAAGATGAACGTATCTTTGAAAAATCTGTATATGGATGTCTTCAGTCTTATTAATTTATCTAAATTCAAGAAATTTATTTCAGCATTAAAAATGTGAAACTGTTCAAGTGATAAATTAGTCTTTGTATAAAAATTAACTTAGTACCGCCGTCTCTTGAAAATTCTATGAAAACTTTAATCATTTCAATGCTGGAAGAATTACAGTAATTAATAAAATTGTTTTTTAAATTCACTGTGTCAATAAATACGTTGTGCATGTGGCACAGATGCAACAGGATGACACGAAAGTTTAAGATAATTCAAGAAATTAAAATACTGTCTTCATTTATGCATTAGCTTGTCTAAAAAAACAACTGAAACATATGAAAAGTTCATTTTCATTGTTTTTAATCTCCTGCTGAACATCCGGCATAGATAAGGAAGCCATATTGATCTTCGGATATTAAATATCTACTAAATGAACTTAATTAAAGGAATATTACCATAATAAAAGAAGATAAGAAATTTATTTTGGTTTGTTTTAAAGATTTAAGTCGCTTTTAGTTTCATTACCTTGTTTGAAATATTGATTAAATCATTTCCTTAAAAGTTTGAAAGCTATTTAAAGATCTTCGTTTCGGTCATTAAGCCTTTTCTCTAAATGCATCCATGTTTCAAATTTCCTTAGAAGAAATTCATCGATTTTCGTTCAATATAATTCTTATGAAGAGAAAGTAAAATAAAAGGAATATAATTTTTCTTTTAGGAAAAATTCTTTTACTTTATATTAAAATATTAGTTTCATTTACAGCTTGTTTACTAAACAGTTATAGAGGATGCAAATTTAAGTCTTGATAAACTCAAATCTAATTATAAAGGCCAAACGTATCTGTGCGTAAAGCATGCGTCATTTTGAGAATGGCAACACTTTAAAATTTTAAATGAAATTTCGATATTGCAATTTTTGCTATTACAATTGTTTAAATTTCTGAACATTGCACATTTTCAAATTTTAAACCATCGGATAGAGAAAAAAATTTACTTTTAAATGCAATTTATGTAAAAATCGTACCTTAATTTACTTTTGAAATTTTAATTTTTTTGTAGTTTTTAATATCACTCTTCTAATCGTGGCAGCAGGAGTACACCATTTCTATTAAAAGTAAAGGGAAAAGGGGGGAGGGAATTATTACTACAACTTTATATTGTCATTTTCTCATTAAAAGGGGGGAAAATCGAAATTTAAATATCTTATGTTATAAAAACCGGTGAATTTTGATTTCATTTACAAAATTTGACTTACATGTAAATGTAAAAGAATATTAATAGCTTAATATCTGTTTCAGCAAACAGCACTGAGACTTCAAGTTTTGAATCAAAATGATCATTTTAAATTAAAATTTTTTGTTGAAAAGATGAATACAGATACGAATTGCGCATTTGTAAATTTTGATATGGTGAAAATGATGCCGGGTTTAGATTTCACGGGGAAAAAAATTCTATGATTGGATCAAAGTTGAATAAATTTTGATTTCTTTCATTTTGGAATACTAGCATAAGAACCTTAATTGATAACTGTATCATAATAACAGATATTTCTTACTTTTTACTGCTTACATGTACAAATAAAGTTTAATTTTAACAATTTTTACAACTGAATGTTATAGAAATAGTTTTGTATTTTTTTTACTTTACGTTAAATATGATTTGTTTAAAAGTTAGACATACCAATAAAAGGTGCATTTTTTGCTATAACTAATTTAGTAGGTTTATTATAAATCAATGCAACAGTTCCTTCTTAAACATTTTCTTTCGTCAAAATTTGACGGGTTCTGCCTTGTAATATTAAACGCATAAACGTTTGGAAAAAGTATATACACTATATGGCCATTGATTATTGGACACTTGCGATTTTAGACATTTTGTTAAATATCTAGAAAAAGACATGAGGAATCAACTCGAAACTCTTAGTGTAAAAATATAATAGTATAAGTCATACATCTCCGTGAAGATTTTTTCCCGAAACTCCATAGGGGACCGTCAACAAATTAAAAAAGAATGAATCTTTTGAATAACCCTGTCAAAACTAATGTAGCAAAAGCGCTCAAACTCTAGATTATGATTGAATGCCTTATTGTAATACGCCTTGTTCATTTTTATGCAAATAGCATGCATACTCGCAGAGTAATTAAGGTTTTTATAAAAATAGTCCCAAATTTTTCCAAGTTTTTTTCCTTATAATTTTCAGAATTCTTAATATAAAATATTTTTTTTTCAGAAAACATGACAAACAACATTGCACACAGTACCCTGTAATCAGAATTAAAAAAATAATGAAATTGTATACAAAATGAGTTGGTTTACTAAATAATTTTTTACTGCGCATGCGTCAACGATATCAAAATTTCATTTGCATATTATGTTAGCTAAATGTATAGAGCAACTTTTATGAAAGTCACAAAATCATAACTTGAAAATTCCGAAAATGATCGTCAATTGAATAAGTTGAAAATCCGTTATTCTCAAAATGAAGCAAAAACAAGAGGGGTTGTATCCATATATTCATTGATTAGTGTCAATATAGTATACAAAATACGGGATGTACTACTACATTTGGATAAAATCCCTCATTTTTTTTGCTTCATTTTGGAAACAACGGATTTTGTCCTTTTTCTATAGACGATTACTTTCAGAATTTTCAAGCTATGATTTTGAGACTTTTACAAAAGTTGCTCTATACATTTAGCTAACATAATATGCAAATGAAATTTTGATATCTTTGACGCATGCGCAATAAAAAATTATTTAGTAAACCTACTCATTTTTCATACAATTTTTATTATTTTTTAATTCTGATTAAAGGGTACTGTGTGCAATGTTGTTTGTCATATTTTCTGAAAAAAATATTTTATATTAAGAACTCTGAAAATTATAAGGGAAAAATTTGGGACCATTTTTATAAAAACCTTAATTACTCTGCGAGTATGCATGCTGTTTGTATAAAAATGAACACAGTATATTACACTAAGGCATTCAATCATAATCTAGAGTTTGAGCGCTTTTGCTACGTTAGTTTTGACAGGGTTATTCAAAAGATATTCATTCTTTTTTAATTTGTTGACGGTCCCCTATAGAGTTTCGGTACAAAATCTTCACGGTGATGTATGACGTATACTATTATATTTATACACTAAGAGTTTCGAGATGATTCCTCATGTATTTTTCTAGATATTTAGTAAAATGTCTAAAATCGCAAGTGTTCAATAATCAATGGCCATATAGTGTATCGACAGTAAAACGGATATTTTAGTATCATAAAAATGATTGTAGCGCTCTCTAATAGTGAAACTTGACAGTTCTCAAAAACTATAAGAACCAGGAAATAGATACTAAAGAAAAATCATGAGCCAAACGGAGATTATAAACACTTTTCAACACTTCCAGAAAACTAAAAAACTTCGCCGTTTAATAATGTAAATAAGACCAAGACAAGATTTATAAAACACCAAGCACATTTGAAAATCAGATTTCAGTATTTACCTTCATTAGCTGGAAAGGCATTGAAATTATTTTGTGCGACTCTGTACATGATCTATAAAACTGAATATCTTCTACATAATATGCTAAAATTTAATATTGTTAGGAAACTCATAATACATTAAAATAAAAAAGAATATTGCCCAGTTAAACTGATGGCATTGAGCTCACAGGCTACGCATACTAATTGTACATTACAGCCTTGTATTTTCGTTAATTCCGTTCGAAAAAAAAAATTAAGAAGGGGAAACAGCTCTTCCTTTTCTCCTTTTTTTATACTTAATCATTGAACTTCCTAAACTATCAAGTATATGCTTTATCATATTAAAAAATCTATATCCAAAATTCAGAGCAAATCGGATAATTCTTAATAAAAACCCATTTAGCATTTATATAATTTAAGAGGAGTTATTCCCCTCTTTTATACTTAACCATTAAACTTCCAAAACTATTAAGAGATTTGAACGAAATCTGACAATTCTGATTGAAAAATTCATTTATGCAAGTTAAGGGGAAGGGCATTAGAACCCCCGTTCCCCCTGTTTATATTTATTCAATGAACACCTAATAACAGCCACGGACTCGCCTCATCAGAATGATCCTATATCTAAATTTTGAACGAAAACTGTTAATTCTGCATGAAAATCCCGTTTATATCAATTAAGGGGGGGGGGGAATGAGCCCCCCGTTCCCCCTGTTTATACTTATTCAATGAACACATAATAACAGTCACGGAATCGCCTCATCAGAATGATCCTATATCTAAATTTTGGACAAAAACTTAATTCTGCATGAAAAACCCGTTTATATCAATTAAGGGGAGGGGCATGAGCCCCCCGTTTATACTTATTCAATAAACACCTAATAACAGCCACGGTATCGCCTCATCCGAATGATCCCATATCTAAATTTTGAACGAAAACTGTTAATTCTGCATGAAAATCCCGTTTATATCAATTAAGGGGGGGGCATGAGCCCCCGTTCCCCCTGTTTATACTTATTCAATGAACACATAATAATAGTCACGGAATCGCCTCATCAGAATGATCCTATATCTAAATTTTGGACAAAAACTGTTAATTCTGCATGAAAAACCCGTTTATATCAATTAAGGGGAGGGGCATGAGCCCCCCGTTCCCCCTGTTTATACTTATTCAATGAACACCTAATAACAGCCATGGTATCGCCTCATCCGAATGATCCTATATCTAAATTTTGGACAAAAACTGTTAATTCTGCATGAAAAACCCATTTATATCCATTAAAGGGAGGGGCATGAGCCCCCCGTTCCCCCACTTATACATATCGAATGAACTCCAAAAACTAATCAGGGAAGCGCCTTATCAGGATATACCTATATACAAAATTTCAAGTGGATCCGATATTTTTATCATGAGTTATCGCGTTACGCACGAACATACAGAACGGACGGGCATATAAGCTCTCAGGCTATGATAGCCTGTGAGCTAAAAATCTACCTTCAGCAGTTTCTATAAGTAGATGGAAACGTACAAGAATTCTTTTGTACAGTCCTGTATACACTGAGGTGACAAAAATCCTGAGATATCCTGAGAGAGAGCTAACAGCATGTCGGTCATCCGTTTGCCGGTGAAATGCAGCAACACGATGTGACATGGAATCCACGAGCCTTTGGAAGTCCTCTGGAAAAATATTGAGCCATACAACCTCTATAGACGTTCATAATTTCGAAAGTGTTGCCAGTGGTGGATTTTGCGCACGAACTGATTTCTCGATTATGTCCCATAAATGTTAGATGGGGTTCAATCGGGAGATTGCGCCTTTATTGTCCAGAATGTTCTTTAAATCAATTGTGAACAATTATGGCCCGGTGACATGGCGTATTTTCAGCCTGGTAAAATTCCATGGTTGTTTGGGTACAGGAAGTCCATGAATGATTGCAAGTGGTCTCCCAGTAGCTGTATGTAATCATTTCCAATTAACAAATGATTCAGTTTTACCAACGGACCTAGTCCATTCCATGTAAACACAGACCAGACTATTATGGATCCACTACCAGCTTTCACAGTGCCTTGTTGACAAGTTGGGTCCATGGCTTCATGGAGTCCTACTCTTCACTCAGCTTTTACCAATTGAAATTGCGACTCATCTGACCAAGGCACTCTTTTTTCAGTCGTATACGGTCTAACTGATATTGTCACGAGCCCAGGAGGACCGTTGTTGGCGATGTAGTGCTGTAGTGTAACTGTGGCACCCGAGTCAGTCTTCTGCTGATATAGCCCATTAAAGCCAAATTTCTCCCGACTGTCCCAATGAACACGCCTGTTTGACGTCCCACATTCATTCTTGCGGTTATTTAACGCAGTGTTGTTTATCTGTTTACAATGAGAAGTCTACGCAGACGTCGCTGTTGCGGTCATTAAGTACTGGCGATCAACCACTACGATGTCCATGATGGGAGATTATGCCTGAATTTAGGTTTTCTTGGCACAGTCTTGGCTCTGTGGATCTCGGAATGTTAAATTCCGTAACGATTTACGAAGTGAAATGTCTCATGCGTGTAGCTCTAACTAGTATAATGCGTTCAAAATCCGTTAATTCTCGTCGTGTGGCCATAATTACATACCCAAACTTCTCCACGAAGCATTTGAACACAAATTCCTGTTCAGACACTGATCATTTATACAATTTGTAAGCGACACTACTGACATCTATATATTGCCATATTGCTATAACAATAATGATTTTTGTCACCTCAGTGTATTACTTATAAATCTTTATACATGTAACCCAATAAGTTGAAATTCAAGTCAGGCAAAGAGACGCTTAAAATTACTGAAATCACATTCCAAAAAATTATTACACATACGCTGTCATGTATCCATTTTTTTAAATCGCTCTGTATATGGTTTTATTTATATACTACAAGTATCTCTTAAAAAGTTAAATGTAGAAGATCTTGAAAATTCATTCAAAAAAAAAAAAAAAAAAAAAAAAAAAAAAAAACACATTTTGAAGCAATTCGCATTTACTCTTAATACTGCTTACGAATAAACTGGAAACTCGCTTTCAGCAATCTTCCTTAAATTACAATATTCTTGATACAACATTGTATCCAAAATCTTAGTGTCTCTGTAAATGAACGATAAATTCGATGGACATCATTGCAAGCATCCTGTAGCAAACTCACTATGTATCAGTTTTACCATGTTTGAAATTGTGTAACATAATTAAATGCGAATAGTTTTCCCTCGAAGACCAGTGCATAAACGATTTTTTTGCGTGACCCTGCGTCAATTTTGCGTAATTTGAATTTTTTTTGCGTAAATGAATGATAAATGATTTGCTTTCCGTATTCTAAAGAAAGCATATTTTAGTGCACATCAGCAATTCATATCATTGTGTTTGTAATAGTGTAACACCATTAAAATATGCCGGAAATAAGCTGTCTTCATATACCATACTGTAAGAGAATATTGTTGAATTCCCTTGTACAAATACTGATGTAAATGCTACTGAAAACATATTCTAGGGTAATCATCATCTACTGCACCTCAATAATGCATATAAATTTAATTATGTTTAAAATAGTCTAACATCATTAAAATGCAAACAAATGATTTACTAACTGGAACACATTTGAGTGCCTCGGTAAATGAAATATACATAAGTGCTACGTATTTCATTTTCATTACCGAACATGTCATGTCAAGCTTCAATAATATTTATAAATTACATATTAATCTAATTATATACAAGTTAGAGCTCTGGATCATAGACAAGCAGACAAACCCAATTTATAAACATTTGTCTACTATGTTGGAAAGTTACATTATTAATGTATAGAGTGTTCTTTATTTTGAAAATAATGGTGTTTTAAAGATAAAAAGGAACTTAAGATTTTTAAAAAAGAATATTTTTCGATATGTAATTACTGATTAAATATGTCATTGAGTGCAGAAAATGTGGCATTACAAGGTAGACCTACTTTTACAAAAGAAACTGATATAGTATTATCTCATTACAATGAATGTCATTTTAACAAATTTTCCAGTTTAACGAATATAATTTGGATTGTAAAAAATAATTCTACAATACTATTTCATTATAAAAATAATTCTATAACGCCATTTCATTATAAAAATATTTACATTAAAGAATTTTTCAGTACAGCGAAATTAACCAGTACTCTAACGTGATTCGTTATAACGAGATTTCACTGCACATGTAAGTAAGAAACAATACATTTTAATAAGAAAATCAAGTTAAGTATGGCATTGTAGCATATATTTTAAAATAAGAGTACATGTGTATTGTTGTCCATGCCGGACACATTGATCATACTAAATTTTCTTATTAAATTGTATCTTTGTTACATGCACGAATTTTGTAAGTAAATGTGAGACGCTTCTATTCGCGATTAGTGGCCAATGTTTGGCCATCAAAAAATTTATCTTTCAAGATTTCTGCTAAAGTTATTTTTACACTTACGGTATCATTTGGTAATAAATTGAAAATGTTATATACTATTGCAATTGCCTTACAGTTTTCAAGATAGCTTGATGGTTACAGATTTTTGCCACTAGGGGAGCTATTGTTACTCTCAAATGAAAAAAATATTCACTATGAAAATGAGAAAAAATATTCACTAGATAAACACTTCTTTCAAAACTCTACTTTTATCTGTTCAAAAGTTGTTTGAACATATCCAGACTTTAATTAGTATCCTATATATTTAGAGTTCATATCTTTTTCTTTAATATTTAATTTAAAGCTATTGACATATTTACCCATATATTCCTTTAGAAGTAGCGTACTTTAAAAAGATATTTTTCATATGAATATTTCCTTTCTACACCTAAAATAAGTTTAATTCTTCCATAAGATTGACAAAAGAAATCGTGTTAGGTTTCTTTTCTTTGAATCGATCTCAGGGGGTAAAAATCAGGGGTGTCAAAGTACTTTTGGAAACAGTGAGTTAAAGCTTCCTGTTAACCAAGAAACTACTTTAACGCAGTGATCGGCTGAATACGATGAATTCTTTATTATTAGATAAAATAGCAAGATGCATATCTGAAGAAAAAGGGATTTTGGAACACGAACCTTAAAAAAAAAAGAAAGAAATAACATTAAAGTATACCTGTTTCAAGATAAAAATAGCATTTTTGAAATAGTTTTGTTCAAGAGGGAAAAAGTTCAGAAACTATAAGAAGAGATTTGTCTAGAAAAAGTTATTTCAGTATGATGCGAAGTTGTTTAAATTTGGCAAAGGAATTTTTTTTGAAGAAAATTCACAAAAGCATAAGATTTTTTTGATTTTTGATCCAGAGAATTTGAAGAATCTTTGTTACCTGAAATTTTGGCATATAATAGTGCTTCCTAAATATAATTTGACGAGAAATTTATCAAATTACGGGAACATCAATTTTAACATAATTATAATGTAGCTTTTAACTAATCTAAATATATACAGAATTTAAGTATTAAATCTGGGTTCATTCTTTATTTGAATTACAAAGTTCTCAGACTTTTAAAGGTTTCCTATACCATATTTCCTACAATTTCCTGAGCATAATTAACGACATATTCAGAAATATGAATTAAAATTCTAGATCTTAATGATTTTACTGATACAGCAAAAGAGAACACACTGATACATTAATATTTAAAATTCTTTATACATTCGACATTTAAAAATGTAAACAGTAGTAACTTAAAAAAAACCCGAAGATCTAACTCAGGTATATTTAAAGTAATTGGTTAATAACTGAATTTACACACATCGAACATTAAAAATATTTCTTTAGACAGTTCTGCTATCATATCATTTATATGTGTTGTTTCAAAAATAATGTGTTGTGTTAATTTCAAGTTTTTGTCTTAATATTTTAATAATTCATCTACAGATTTTCTTTTTTCCATCTCTTTTTTTGCTTGCTTTCCAATTTTCTCTTCGGTTTGCTCCAATTTCTCTTCGGCTTGCTTTCCAATTTTCTTTCTCGCTCCAATTCAGCTACAGATTTTCTTTTTTCCATCTCTTTTTTTGCTTGCTTTCCAATTTTCTTTCTTTTTTTTCATTTAAAAAATGATATCTGAACTTTATATCTTGAAAAATTTGTATAGCTAAAATGTACAATGTGAAGCATTTGCATAGATATCTTTTTTTAAATGAATTTAGTGAAAATTCTACTTGCAAGTAAAAAACGAACTTTTTGTGAGTGGACCTTGAAACTTGGGAGAATCTTGACACATAATAACGCATAATAATAACAAGTCCTTGGGAGGGGGGGGAGAATTGTAATTCTTCCCATCATGGATATGTATAATATAAAATATGGAAATAAAACATGTGTAAACTATTTATAAAATGCATCGCCATTCCAAAATAAAATTTAAACGCATATTTAAATATTTTTAATACAAAAATACAAAGTAATGCACTATTAATGAATTGCTGATGAACCAATTTCGCTAAATGATTCAAATTTTATAAAACGCCAAACTATTTAAGTAGTACCGAACTTCCTAAAAGAAACAACCTTATGACTCGAAAAATAATAATCATATTAACTATCAGTTTACTGCATCGGAGTAAGCGTCTCATATCCAATAAAAATATACAGGGTGTTTCGCAGATAGACCGACAAACTTTGAGGGGGGTGATAGTAGACATGAAGACAAACATTATTAAATAGGAAACCATGGGGCGTAAACGTCTTCCGTAGGAGATAGGGGCCATTAAAGTTTAAAGTCAAAAAGTTCAAACGATAATAAAAAACGGAAAAAAGGGTGGATTCGTTTGCGGTTTTTGCTAAAATCATTCTTTATATCACGACTTGTTTGTAAAAAACTTTTAAAGGTTACGTCCAAAAATTGTCGATAGAGGGCACTTTAGAAAAAAAAAAAAAAAAAAAAACTACTTTTTACCCTTATTTTGTGCATGGGGTTGAAATTATTCTAAAGTTTAGATTTTAACTTAAATTTTAAATCCAAAATCGGAAACGCCCCACCAGTGGCCGAGAGGGTCTGACCTCTCAACTGGTAGACGGCAGGTGCTGGGTTCGAACCCAATCGCGGCCGTCGGCCTAACCGTTCGGAGTTTTCGTGGTTTTCTTCGAACCTTGCGTAAATACGGGTTAGGTTCCCTTAGAAAGACCCTCACGAAGGGCATCCCTCCCCATAGGGCCTATATCCCATAGCGTAGATAATCGGCCGACACAAAAATACAAAAATACAAATGTTGCCAAAATCGGAAACATTGTTATCGGGTAACTAGTGAAAATTGAACTGTGAACAAAAGAGGGGATTTTGAACGCTCATAAACATTTGACAAATTACTCGATTTTGTTGCGGTTTGCGTGTAGGTCATTCCCTTGGTAATTATTTTATTCAAAATGACGTACAGCATTGATGTCCCTACTTTTTGATAGAGGGCGCTTCCGACACATCTCCGAAATTTCAATGGCATTACTCCTGGGTGTTTTACTACCAGACCAACATACTTCCAAGAAGTGTTAGGGATGCAAAGACGACTCGGAATCATTATAATGTAACGTCAAAAATGCCTTTTTTACGAGTTAGGGTTAAAAGAAGCAGAGAAAATAGCCACTTGATATTTCTACAACACGTTCTGCCGGAACTTCTGGTAAAAGCACATGTTCCTCTTCCGTTGCGTCACTATAGCACGATGGGGCTCCTCCACATTTTACCAATGATGTTCGCTGACACCTGAACGTAACATATGGGCAGCGGTGGATAGGTAGTGGTGGCCCGGTTCGTTGGCCTGCCAGATTGTCGCACCTACTTCATTATATCAATTACTTTTTGTAACCTACCTTTATTTTATAACTGTATAATTGTTCTGTATTTTTTAAAATAAACATTGATGGGTGGGGCTAGTTGAGCTCAAACCAATTGGTACCCCCTCCCCCCACCTGTCTCAATCTGAATCTGCATGCACTTCTTCTGCTGGGGTCAAAGTTGAAAAGTTGAATTTATGAGACTCCTGTACCGTCAGTGGAAGATCTTTCAGCTCGAATTTCTGTAGCTGCCAGAAAGCTATCCGAGATGCCAGGAAACTTTCAAAGCGTGAGGAATTGCATTCGACGTTGCTGTCAAGCATGCCTGACTACTTCTGTTCGTAATTTCTGACACCTTTTGTAGTAAAACCTTTAACTAAATTCTTTTCTGCCACATTAACGTGTTGCTGTTTCACTACCTTTTTCTGTTGCTTTTTTCTCTGCTTCTTTTAACCACAGCTCGCTAAAAAGGCATTTTCAACGTTACATTCCTATGCGATTCCGAGTCGCTTTGCATCCCTAACACTTCCTGGAAATATGTTGGTCTGGTAGTAAAACACCCAGGATTAATGCCATTGAAATTTCGGAGATGTGTCGGAAGCGCCCTCTATCAAAAAATAGGGACATCAATGCTGTACGTCATTTTGAATAAAATAATTACCAAGGGAATGACCTACACGCAAACCGCATGAAAATCGATTTGTTTGTCAAATGTTTATGAGCGTTCAAAATCCCCTCCTCTGTTCACAGTTCAATTTTCGCTAGTTACCCGATAACAATGTTTCCGATTTTGGGTTTAAAATTTAAGTTAAAGTCTAAACTTTAGAATAATTTCAACCCCGTGCACAAAATAAGAGTGAAAAGTAATTGTTTGTTGCTCTAAAGTCTAAAGCGCCCTCTATTGGCAATTTTTGAACGTAACCTTTAAAATTTTTTTTTTACAAACAAATCCTGATATAAAGAATGATTTTTGCAAAAACCGCAAACGAATCCACCCTTTTCTCTGTTTTTTTACAATCGTTTGAACTTTTGGACCTTAAACTTTAATGGCCCCTAACTCCTACGGAAGACGTTTGCGCCCCACGGTTTCCCATTTAATAATGTTTGTCGTCATGTCTACTATCACCCCTCAAAGTTTGTCGGTCTGGTAGCCAAACATCCTGTATCTTTGAATTGAAATTTGAATGAATACAGCATCATGAAAAATCAAAGAGTGGAAAATAGGATTACAAATATCTCGGCAACTAATAATCTGATCGACTTAATTCTTTATGCAAAATTTGTACTATTTTATTGTTTTACATCCACTCCTTAAAATAATAAAAAAAAAAACTAAATTTTTTATATACTATCAGAATAAATATTTCGAGAGTACAATAAAAGTTTCGGATACTCAAATTTACAGACATTAAATAGGCTTCTTTCCATTCTTATGTACTAAGTATACACCAAATTTCAAGTTTCTATCTCAATTTATTCGAGAGATAGATCGTTTAAAAACAGGCTGACAGACGGCATTTTTTTTTCTTCTAAAAATACGTTTTTCGGAATCTGCAGTGTCTGAAATGAGTAAATCAGTCAATTTTTTTCGATTTTCAAAACAATTGAAAGATTTACCTTATGCTATTGGTACCTAGATTTACCTAATACTATACATTATATATTAATAATAAAATCCCTGACTTTTCCAGGTTTTAGAAAACAAAATTGTAATTTCCCCTGACTTTTGCATGAGTTTTCCGCGGTTTACTTCAAACCTCGGATTTCCTTACATAAATACGGGTTAGGTTCCCTTAGAAAGACCCCCAATGAACCCCCCTTTTAGAGCCCATATCCATTGTGTAGATAATTGGCCGTCATAAATACAAACAAACATATAGAAGGAAATAAGCTAAATTTGATTATATAAAAAAATTGCTTTCCTGTTCGTTTAAAATAAAGTTTGCTTTTATGCTTGAAAACGTTTCTTGCTTCCCTAAAAGTAAAATTAAAAGTGTTATGTTGCTTCACAAATAAACGTTCAGTTTTCATTTATAATAATAGGAGAAAAATCTAGCAATTTTATTTTTGGATACTAGGGGGGCCCCGTCCCCCTGCTCGCTATGCTCTCCAACCCCCCGCGTAATCGCTTCGCGATTCCAAATTATTGTCTACCGCAGCTTGCTGCGCTCGCCAATAACCCATGGTATGAATAAGCAGTTGCAGACCTTTCAAATGATGTGTCACACGACTGGTGTTGTAAAGAAATTAAAAATGTGCCCTCCTGGGGGGGGGCAGAGTGGGGGATGACACACAACACATCCATAATATCAATAAACAGTTGCAGACCTTTCAAATGATGTGTCACTCAACTGGTGTTGTAAAGAAATTAAAAATGTGACCGCCCCCCCCCCTGGGGAGAGCAGAGTGTGGGGGTGACACACAAGACATCCGTAATATGAATAAGCAGTTGCAGACCTTTCAAATCTTTACACGACTGGTGTTGTAAAGAAAATAAAAATGTGTCCCCCCTGGGGTGCAGAATGGGGGATAACACACAAGACATCCTGTATATGAATAAGCAATTGCAAACCTCTCAAATGATGTATCAAACGACTGGTGTTGTAAAGAAATTAAAAATTTGGCGAAATATTACAGTTATCGCCAAGTTGGCGTCACTTTTGACAGCTAATTTTGGTCGCCAAATTTGGCGATATATCGTCAAGTTGGTGACAAACTTGGCGATTGTTGGCGATAGTAACCCATACGGCGATGCATAGACGGAGCTCTTTCCTGATTGGTCTATTCGACTCATGGAAGGAGTGGACAATCCGGATTCGTTAGTTCCGGAAATCTTCCACATCAGCATCATTCCAGGAGTCATTCCTTTTAAGGCTAGTTTTTTTTACTATAGAAGGATATATGAAGTTTCATTTATCTCATTTTGTTTATTTTAGAACAGCTTTAACATTTTATGCACAGACATCTTGAAGTATCATCAAAATTGAAATCAAAAACATCCTTTAACAATTATAAATAGTGAAAGAATTTAGTAGACACGTCATCTTGAAAAAGCATTTAGTTCTAAAAATTAATACATTTCTTAAACAGATTTTTTCGCCATTTATATGTAGTCTATATACTTGTTCTCAAAAGTGTAAAAAGGGAAGTTTTTATTATCGAATAATACTGCATGAAAAATACCCCCCCCCTCCCGTCTCTCTCTGTGTATGTACAGGTTTCTCAGAAGCATTTGTTTGTCTCTCTTTTCACTCCCTGTATAATTATAAAAGTTACATAACAATCTAAACAAATTACAAAAAGTTAGGTAAATAATATACTGAATTCTATGAAATCGAAAATTTTATTTTTTTAAAAAAAGGAGGGTTAAATTGGAAAAACGATTTTTTTATACGGTCCCCGGACAAAAATTTTCCAGTGATTAAAATGTGCCCCATACACCAATAAGATCATAAGATCAATAAGATCATGCAAAAAAATTTCAGCATTTTATCTTAAACAAGTAAGAAAAATCATGCGTAAAGCATAGATTATGAAACACTTTGCAATACTTCCTGAAATCTTTAACAAAAATATTGTTATTTAGGGAAATAAGATGCTAATGTCCCTAGTCAAATATGTATTCCATTACTTTTGAATAGCCCTGTATTTTATCCGTTGGTTGATATACATACTATATAATAGGAAAGTTTAGTTAATCAAGAAAATGCCTAACTGGTTGAAATTTCTCTTTCAGCACTTTATTCCAATAGATGGAAAATACTTTGATACTTTTGTTCAGCCTTGTAATTTACCTAGTATCTTTATTACACGCCAGTATTTTGTTAAAATTTAGTTCAAAGAAAAACACTTAAAACTAAATCACATTTCCAGAAATTATCATTTATGTGTTACCATGTAGCTATTTCTTTACGTGAACCTATATATCATTTATCGATATTTTACAAACGTTTCTTAGTAAACTGAAAGCAGTTCAACGTAAAAATGCATAACTTATTTCAAAACCACATTTAAGTTAATTACCCTCACAATCAGTAACCTTTATGAGCTCTTTTATGTAACCCTGTATATCAACTAATATAACATTTATTCACACCATATAATTTGCAGACATTTAGTAAAACTTCAAAACTTGTATCATAATTGAAAATGTATTTCATACATCCATCAGCTATCACCGATAATATACAGTACTTAGGATAAGAATAAGATTTGAAATATTTTGTGTCCCCTTGTAAATGCTATGTACTTTATATTATGCGTTAAATATTAAGTCACAGCGGCGTAAATCAATTTTATGATACTTGAAATCATTTAACATAATTAAAATATGTCGCAAACAATCCTCCCCTTTGTTATTGTGTAATGGAATTCTTTTAAGTGGCCCTGTAAATGAATAGTAACTTATTTTCACTGCATATTTTACAGAATGAATATGTTATTGTACTTTGCGAATCCATGCAAATTTGAATATATCTGACAGGGTTAACACCTTTAAAATACATTTGAAACGATTTTTTCCCATAGGCCGTAATGTATCGAAAAACGTTTGACTATCTCTGTAAATAAACTAATCATAGTAAAAACTTCATTTTCAAAAGGGTTCGTGCTAGGATAAACATCAATAACATACAAATTTCATAGCAATCCGAGCACATTTACGGGTGTTAGAGTGCGGGCAGATGGCCATCCGGCCAGACAAACCGAATGCATAAACACTTTTCAACTTCGTTGGAAAGTGTTAAGAAGTCGCAAGGTATATTTAATCCCAAGTTAAGCACCGGGTGATACGTCACCCATGATATCTAACTTTGATTTTTTAAATCCATTCGTCGGATTCCCTTGCTGTTCTTCAAAATTGTAACAATTGTTCGTAAAAAGTTGTAAATTTTAAATCTAAAATTCGAATGTGAATTTTGTTAAAAAGAGTAACAAAGCAACATTTTGAAAGTACAAAAACTGAATATTGAAAATGAGCGACATGTGTCCCTCGCACGAGTAAGTGCGTAATAAATATTCGGTCGCCTAACAAAGTTTGTGACGGGTTAATCATAAATTAAAATGTAAATGTTTACAGCTAGCGTAGTAATCATTGTTTTCTTTAATCCTCTGAATTTATGTATCTTCATATAGCTGCAACTTTTTAATAGAATGCGGAAATTTTGTACATAACCTTAGTGTATGGGGGGGCATTAGGAAATTTTTTTTTAGAAGGGAGGCTTATAAAAATTTAATTTTGGTATTTCTTTAGATTTTTTTGGAGGGGGGCTTGCGGGGGAGCATTATAAAAACGCTATTTAATTGAGATATCTCACAGAATACTATTTACGTACAGTGCTATCGAAATTTAAATCCACTTATCAGAATTCTCTAGTGATGGTACAAAAGTTCCAAACAAAACAAAATTTAACTGCATCTCCAGTTAAATTGAAAAATAGAAGCCGTTCATAAATCGCTCAGTTAAGGAATTAACTCTTTCGGGTCTGGTGTACTATTAAAAATACAGTCTTAATTGAATATTACTGTATGACAAATACTATTGTTACTGTTTACATGTAGTGATTTTTGTGCGAGTCTATGCATTTACTATAAGATTTCATTAACATTTAGTAATAAATATTTGCTTATTTCTCTTTGCACCTTTAGCGATTCTTTTAAGTCAAACATATTTCATTAAAGAAGGTTATTTTCCCAAAAGAATCATGTGCATTAAAGTGATAAAGTACTAAAAAGTTGTATATCTGTTAAATGTTGCAATATACAGGGTGTATCTAAACTACTGGGCAAAACTTTAAGGGGTGATAGTACACATCAAGACAAATAATATTAAATGGGACACTAAGGGTCCCAAACGTCTTCCGAAGGAGATAGGTGCCATCAAAGTTTAGGGTCCAAAATTTGAAATGATTATAAAAAACGGAAAAATTGGTCGATTCGTTTGCGGTTTTCACGAAAACTATTCTTTGTGTCAGTATTATCTTGAAAATAAATTATAAAGATAAATTTCAAAAAATGCCGATAGAGGGCGCTTTAGACTTTGGAGCAACAAACAACTACTTTTTACCGTTATTTTTTGCATCTCATTAATTTTTTTTAGAAGTTAAGACATAAACTTAAATTTTGAGCTCAAAATCTGTGGTTAAGTAGCACAAACTGAACTGTGTTCAACGGGAGTGGGTAGGTTCAAATTTCAAATGGTTATAAAAAAACAGAAAAATTGTTCAATTGATTTGCGGTTTTCACTAAAATTATTCTTTATGTCAGTATTGTCTTGAAAATAAATTGTACAGATAAATTAAAAAAAAAAGTCGATAGAGGGCGCTTCAGACTTTGGAGTAGTGTACAACTATTTTTTATCGTTATTTTTTGCATCTCATTAATTTTTTTAGAAGCTTAGACAAAAACTTAAATTTTGAGCTGAAAATCTGAATCGTTGAGAGTGGTTAAGTAGCGCAAAGTGAACTGTGTTCAATGGGGGTGGGGAGGTTCAAATTTCAAATGATTATAAAAAACGGAAAAATTGGTCGATTCGTTTGCGGTTTTCTCTAAAACCATTCTTTATGTCAGTATTTCCTTGAAAATAAATTTTAAAGATAAAGTTAAAAAAATTCCGTTAGAGGGCGCCTTAAACTTTAGAGTAACCAACAACTATTTTTAACCGGTATTTTTTTTTTTTTTTTATCTAAATAAATGTTTTAAAAGCTTAGACTTAAATTTTGAGCTCAAAATCTGAATCGTTGTAATTAAGAAGCGAAAAATTGAACTGAGTTCATAGGGTGGGCGGGGTAACCTTCCAACTCCTGAACACAGTTCTGTTTGCGCTTCTTAGCCCCTCCCAACGATTCAGAATTTGAGCTCAAAATTTAAGTCTAAGCTTTTGCAAGCATTTAATTAGATACAAAAAAATAACAGTTAAAATTGTTGTTGGTTACTCTAAAGTTTAAGGCGCCCCCTAAAGGAAATTTTTGAAATTTATCTTTAGAATTTATTTTCAATGAAATACTGTTATAAAGGATGGTTTTAGAGAAAACCGCAAACAAATCGACCAATTTTTCCGTTTTTTATAATCATTTGAAATTTGAACCTTCCCACCCCCATTGAACACAGATCAGTTTGCGCTACTTAACTACTCTTAACGATTCAGATTTTCAGCTCAAAATTTAAGTTTATGTCTAAGATTCTAAAAAAATTTAATGAGGTGGAAAAAATAACGGTAAAAAATAGTTTTACGTTGCTGCAAATTCTAAAGCGCCCTCTATCGACATTTTTTGAAATTTATCTGTGTAATTTATTTTCAAGACAATAGTGACATAAAGAATAATTTTAGTAAAAACGGCAAATCATTTGACCAAACTTTCTGTTTTTTATAATCATTTGAAATTTGAACCTACACACTCCCATTGAATACAGTTCGGTTTGCGCTACTTAACCACAGATTTTGAGCTAAAAATTTAAGTTTATGTCTTAACTTATAAAAATATTGAATGAGATTCCAAAAATAATAGTAAAAAATAGTTGTTCGTTACTCCAAAGTCTAAAGCGCCCTCTATCGGCATTTTTCGAAATTTATCTTTGTAATTTATTTTCAAGACAATACTGACATAAAGAATAGTTTTCTTGAAAACCGCAAACGAATCGACCAATTTTTCCATTTTTTATAATAATTTCAAATTTTGGACCCTAAACTTTGATGGCGCCTATCTCCTTCGGAAGACGTTTGGGACCCTTAGTTTCCCATTTAATATTATTTGTCTTGATGTGTACTATCATCCCTTAAAGTTTTGCCCAGTAGTTTAGATACACCCTATATTTTCTAAAGATCTCCAAAAACTTTTCCTTGGCCTATTATCGTATGAATATAACAGTATGCAAAACAATAACATTCGTTATGTTCAGACAATAAAATATTCGTTAGTTTCTAATCAATCAGGATAATTAGTTTTAAAGCGATAAACGTAAAAGTAATTTTTTAAAAATTTGGGAGGGGGGTGAGGAGGAAACGGTCGCGAAAGGATTAAGTAAAGCTTTCTCCAATAAGTTGCTTTTGTACGAACGTAGAAATGCTTGCATGTTCACAGGCACACCAGAAAAAACTACATAACATGATGTAGATGGGGACACAGAAACACACAAGGCGAAAATACGCACCGGCTGATTTAATATACGAGACAATGTTTTTTCAATCTTAAACAGTAATCAATAGTCATCAATTGCACCAGTTGCATGTTGATAACATACGAAAAAGAAAAAAACATTCGTGCAGAGAAAGTTATTTTTTTTAATATTTATGAAGTAATATTTTAAGAAAGTCATGCGATTATAGAAAATACTGCAAATGTCTACAAATCCAGAAAGGCATTGAAGAAAGCGCCAGCTTCTGAATGCCGTAAAATGAACTTCTGTAAACTTTCAGTTGGCTAGTTAACCTTTAACTGATGACAGAAATTGTCCCATAACTACTGTAAAACGGCTTGTCGGATCGCTCCATGAAAAGATAAAAAGGAGTGGTAACTCATAGGATAGTGTTTTTGTACTTTTTTTTTTTGGGGGGGGGGGAGGAGGAGGAGTAAGGACTTTTACAATTAAGATTCATCTCGTCAAAAGTCTTTGGGGATAGCATTCAAGTTCCAAACGGAACAAATTTCGATAGCGTTTGCAGTCAAAGTTACAATTATATATATATATATATATATATATATATATATATATATATATAAACAGCGGTTGGCGAGACCGGTGACACCAAAGGTTAATCAAAGGAAGTATTCTCCCCTTCACTGTGGGTTTTTACCTCCACTCAAACCAAAAACACGCAGAGTAATGTAAAAAGTTTCTTGCGAAATAATTCGACAGAATTCTAATCCTAATACCTAGTGACATTCTAATATATTTTATTTAGCCATCAAATAAATGTGTTCATTCGAAATTTAAGGAAAGTGCAGACCTCTAGATAAGTTGTTCTTAACGTGGGCCATACGCCCCACAGGGGGGGGGTGTCCAATTTCTCCTTAAATTTTGTGTAACTTTAGGGTAAAAGGATCTAAAGTCTAGATCCTCTTACTCTACTGTGCTGTTTCAGATGATTTATCTAGTGGTCAGAGAATGTCCAAGTAATTTGTGCAGATGTCCGATATAAATCCCATATTTTAGATTAATCCTGTTTCAATTATTCTAAACATTATGAAATACATTGCTTTATGCTGAAAATTTTAACGATAAACGAAAATGTGTTTTAGAACTACTGTGATCAAAGTAAGTATTTGACATTCATGAAGCTTCCAATGTTTTCTCAAACTATATTCTAGTTTATGTGCATTAGTTACAATCGCTAGTTTTTATTTAAACCATTATCTTAATAAACTTAAGAAAAAAAAAATAGCACTTACAATTCTGAGAAAGAAAATCCACAGCTGTAATATTTTAGCTAATTTCTGGCTCTTCGTCATAGTCAACATTTATATTTTCGGAAATTTGCTGCATGTAGGGTAACACCCCCAGTAATTGGCATGCACCAGCGATTGGCACATCCTACAAACATGTCCTAAAATAAGATTTATACAGTTGGCAAAAAAAGTATTTGTACACTTCATTTTTTTTAATTATAATGAAATTAAACAAAAGATTTAAGCAAAAAATACTGTAATACATTAATTTAATGCATTATAATATTATAGAAGCAGAAACAAAATTAAACGAATCGATTTTTTACATTATAATAAACAAATATACAAAATTATAATGCAAAAAAAGTATTTGTACACTATCTTAATGTAATATAATTAAGGAAAATTTAGTAAAATGATACAAATTAATATTTTGTGCGAATTCATTTAGCGTTTATGACTACTTCTAGATGGTATGACATAGATTCCACCAACTTTTTTGTAGTGGTCTGGTTAATGTTATTCCATGACACAATAAGAGCTTCTTTAAAACTGTTTTTTACTAATACATATTTTTTTTCGGATTTTTGCATCCAATAGCATCTGCAAATTTTCTACTGGATTCAAGTCTAGAGATTTTAGAGGAATTACCAGTCGTCTTCGAGTATTGTCGTAAGCATGTGCTGGTGATCACAGCAGTATGCTTTGGTCATTATCCTGCAGAAAGTGAAAAGCTTCCTCTATGCATAATTTTTTGGCACAGTTTAATAAATTATGGCGCGACACATCACTGTATGTTAAACCTGTCCTTCCATTGTCAAAAAATTTTAAATGTCCTGCTCCATTAGAAGCTATACACCCCCAAAACTATAATATTCCCCCCAACATGCTTGATAGTTTGAGGTATACGTTTTGGATCTAGAACAGTTTTATTTTTACGCCAATTTTTTCGAATGCTTGATGGTAAGAAAATTCCGAATTTTTCCTCATCAGAAAAAATTACTGTTTTCCAAAAATCCAATGATTTACTTCTGTATGCGAAAGCGAATACTATGCGTTTTCGCCTATTTGTTTCGTTGATGAATGGATTTTCCCTTGAGGTTCTTCCTTTTAAATCTGCATTGAGAAGAATATTTTTTATTGTTTGAGGTATTACTCTGATGCGAGAAGATGTCGCAAGGTCTCCAGCAAATTTTTGAACCGAACGCACAGGAATTTTTAAAGCTTTTTTAACAACACTCTCTTTTTCCCTCATTGTTAGTTTGCTAAGAAGTCCTGGTTTTCATTGAATTTCGATTCTTTTAATTTATTCATAGTTTCTCACTATACATCCAATAGTTGTAAATGGTAATTTAATAGCTTTTACAAATTCTTGTTGCGTATTTAAATTTTTATTATGCTCAATCATAGGATTTCATATATCTAGAGGTGCCTCTCTAGTATTAAGTTCTATATTCAATTACTTCAAGAGCAAATTAAATTAAATGTCAGACAAATATAATATGAACTTAAAAATTATTAACAGCTTCTGTAAAAGTAGTCCTTTGAACCATAAACACTATAAAACACAGTACATATCAGGATGGAGAAATGTACAAATACTTTTTTTGCAAGAAATTTTTAAACTTTTCCCATTAGAAAATTATTTTACATCTTTATCGAAATTTTCTGTTGTGTAATTTAAAACGCACGGTAAACAGACTGTATTAAAACTATTTTTGACAAAATATCTGTTTTTATTTAGTAAAAAATTAAAAATTTTAGAGTGTACAAATACTTTTTTTGCCAACTGTATCCAGTCTTTTAAAAATGCAAGACCATATGTCAGTTTGTGTAAAAGTATTTTCGACACAAATATTTGGATTTCTGAATTAATGATAGATGCCAATTAATGGTGCTCCAATTTTACTAGTTCCAAGTAATTGGCACCTATTCTAATTACAAGGAATTCGCAAGGAATTTGAGATTAAACCACTTATTTTGGAAGTACTTTTAAAGTTATAGACTAATTTTGTTTATCATTTGTTTTTAGTTGAAAATATGAAATATTATCAGTAGTAATTGGAATCTATTAAAGCTTCATATGACAATTACTGGGGACTGCATGACAATTACTGGGTATTAATATAAGTATATTGTATTGTTTTAAAGTGTTCACATTTCAGACTAATATGCTGATTTCTTACTCTCAAAAACCTGAAATATGGCATCTTCATCTATGGTAAATTCATTTAAAGCGATTAAACCCAATGCAAAATGTAAAGTATTTTTTTTTTTTTTTATATAAACATGTGCCAATTACTGGATCACAAGGTGAAATAAATTGGTGGGCGATTTCAGCAACTTTTTATAAATATATTTTTATAAAAACACTTTTTCAAAATTTTTTGCTTTTAGTGGGCAAAATAGATGCACAGATATGCATTCTTTGATTTAAAAATATTTCCAAGTAAATATCTTATTTCTTTGTTATGGAAATTGAAGTAAGTTTAAAGACAAAATCTTAAAGTGCCAATTACTGGGGATGTTACCCTAGTTTGATAAGGTTAAATTTGTGCAATATATCTTGTTTAAAAGTTTGTGAAAAATAGGAGGCGAAAAAACCCCACCAATTTCACTCAAAAATACTGCAATTCACCATTTACTTCAATGAAAATCAGAAAGTTCTATTACTAAAATTGTGCTAAATTCTTTAACAGCTAATCACTACACAATTTAAAAAGGGTACAAATTTGATGGAAATTAAGCCTAGAAACTGTTTTCCTAAGAAACTATCTTAGGTTGACAAAATGGATCGTGTGAGAAATTAAAATATCGAGTTAATACGCACAAGTCAGTAAATATTGAATCATTCACGAACATCTATGTTACTCCTCAAAAAATTTTAAAACAAATGCAATTTTGATTCAATAGCTGCCTAGAAGCAGCCATATCTCCAAGAAAAACCGACTAGACTACAGTTTGCTAAAACACGCTTTCATAAGCCTGTTACTTTGCGAATGGGATGTTATATTTGTAGATGAACCAAAGTTCAAATGCAATAGCAAAATTAGTATTGAAATCCAAATGCAGAATTGGAGGGCAAAAATGTGGTGATCACGATAAATCACTGGTAGGGGACTGAATATTTCGACTGGAGGTAGGAAATGACCAATCTCAGTTTAGTTACCAATATTTCAGATGCAGTTTAATGCAAAACATTAATTGTGCTTTATGTTTGATTATTACGAAATACCGGGAACAAAACGCGAATTATTTTACTATGTTTGCCTAAATAGCTCATCTAAATACTTAAGCATAGACTTGTTTCAATTTTTATCCAATGAACCTTCAACCCGCTCGTTACGGAAGTGTTAGGTTTTCTCGTTACGGAATTTCTAGATTCGGTCGCTGCGCTCAAAGCTCGCGATAAAAGCTATGCAATAGCTTAAAAAAATCCAAAAAAACATACGCTAGCAGACTCATCCGTGTTAATCTAGGAAGAGAGTGGTTGGCTTTCGGACAAAATTAACAAAATTTAGAAAAATGTGATCATTGCAATCCGGCGCTGCGCATTTCCAAAAAATTGTTAATACGGTGATCAAAATTGCAGGGTACATTCTATAACTTACCTTCCTTCATGGGTTCTGCAGCCGTAAATCATTACAAACAGGATTTTATGAGCTTCATTCTTATAAATCGTTAACAGGTTCGCTACCTCAGACGCGCCAACGTTAAAAGGCCACTCAAGCGCCAGCACGTGATGATGTCCAATAGCCAGTCACGCGTTGGCGCGAGAAAATCTTTCACCGATTTTGTGTTATAAAAAGTAAATCGGCTTCTGGGAAAACCCCACTTCTACAGTGGGTCATTAATCATCACATCTTCACGTAAGCGGCGGCGAACGTGTTAATTGGGCAATTGTGAAGCGCTGAGCGCCTTGAACCCATAAAACGTTAAATGCTGTTAGTGGTCGAAGAGATCGTTAGCATTAAAAAAAAATGAATTTGGACATCTGGTATTATCAGTAGATTCCGAAATAAGTCATAACAGACCTGCGTGTAAATTTTAGTAGAGAAGTATAGAAAAAGTTAAATCTAGCCTTTTATTCATCTTTCGATCAAGCAATCGCCCTGACTGCCTCAATATTTTTTTTTTCCGATAAGTGTTTAAACCAGTTGTGCTTGAGGAATAGGAGGAAATATAAAGATTGACATATAATCGCCAAATGGATTCCTCATAGGAATTTGAAAAAACTGAAAATGTCTTATCTTCGAAATAAAAGATCAGCAATAGCCTTGTTCCGAAACAATCTGGCTCACAGCCGAGGTAGGTGAAAACCAAAATAGATTGTGAATAATGTTTCACGATTATTAGAGTTACAATCAAGCTACCATGTTAATGTATATAGAGTGACTGTAGACTGATTTCGGAAGAATCCGGGTTTCTCTCACCCCCTTCCCCATCGTAACAATCGATTTTGTGGTTAAAATTTAAAAACATTCGCCGGACTTTTAGGATTTGTTATGCTGCAATGACATTTCTACCTAAAACTAACAGATATAGTTAAATAACTAAAAGCTGTCAAGACTAATTATGTCTTTTTCTGATGATGATTGAGTAAATTCAAATCGAAACATGTAAAAATTAAGATCTTTTAATGTTTTTATTAGTATTTAACGTCTTTTATAGCAATTAAATATTTTAATGTATATTTTTGAAATGTTAATGGACGTATTAATTATAAATAGAAGTTTTAATATAACTAAAAGCTGTCAAGACTAATTCTCCCATTATAAAATTTCAAAGAATTCCATCTTAGTCCTTTCCTCCTCAGAGTTTCTGAAACACTAAATAAAAGTCTAGCTTCGACAATTTAATCCATGTATCGGCCAGAACAAAGATTCCAATTACACTGTTAAAAATCTACATTTTGTTGCAACGCACGCCCCTGCTTGTATAGAAAACTGTTACTTGGCCGTGAAATGGAGTTCTCATTGGTTGGAATAGAGATATATACAAGCGGTGGAGTGCGTTGCAACAAAATGCAGCAGATTTTCAGTGTAAATATAGATTTGTATTCCAAATTATGCCCCTCACTTCACATTGAAATTTATATCAGATTGCAAGTATATAACTTGTCATTGAGCATTAAAAGTTGCACTCAATTGTTGAGCAAAGCCTTAGGTTGCGAGCAAACCGTCTAAAAATCTTTAAAATTTGTATTAACGGGGGGGGGGGGATAAAAAAAAAAGTTACGAGTTAAATGAAGTATAGTTAAGAGTTTCAATATTAAGTTTTTTTAGGTCTAGATTATCTGCCAAAATTTGTATCTGTATATTTCAGTAAAACTAGGTTGGCTCCAATAAATTAAACACCTGACCAAGAAAAAAAAAATTGCTGACAACATATAGGGTGGGTGGAGAGAACGCCATCTTCAATGCAAAATTGTTCAATACTGAGAAATTCAGAAGAATTCCGTATTTGCTTGCGACAGATTGTGAAGTAGTCACCCGAGAAGTTTAGGCTCTCAGCATGTCATTTCACGATAGTGGTCAGGTAAAAGAACTAAGAACTTTTACACAGTTCTTTTTTTTTTTTTGGGGGGGGGGGGGACTTTTGTAAACTGCAACATGAAAGTTCCCACTTGCAGTACACACCACATGCAAGAATTAAAGCCTTTAAATATTGAGAATTTGCATCTATCGGCTTTTCACATAGGATTGTAGTAGTAATTTTTCTACCAATTACACTGCCTCCCCCAAAAAGTTAGGCTTATAATTAAAGGCAGTTTAAGATCATGCCTGTAGTAACCCCCCCCCCCAATCTCAAGAAAGAAACCAAAACGTGATGGTTTTAGCTATCGAAATCCAGCTAAGAGTAAAGCCTCTTAGAGGCAACTAAAAGATTAAAATATTGTTAAATACATTAGAGGGGAAAGGGTCCTTAATATTACAGATCTTCCCCTCCTTTTCAAACAGCATTTGTTATTAAAGTTGCTACATTAAATAGCAGTAGAATTTATGAATAAATCTGAAAAAAAAGCTTTACGGAAAAGCCGTTTAGATCAAAATGAATCCAAGAAGAAATGTATTAACCCATAACTGGCGCGACAAAATTTTTAGCATAACTACTACGAGCGGTCTCCGAGACCGCTTGATTGAAGCATGTCTGAAAGATTCAATTCTTGTCTACGATGCAGCTTTTGAACTATATGTATAGTGTTATCAAAAATAATTTCCCCTATTCAGAAGTGAATCTATAGTACTAAGCTCTAGATACTAGGAAAATTTTGTATAGTTTAAAAATTGCATGTTGCCGAGTAAAGCTGCATAGTCTATCAGACCCCCCCCCCCCCCTTACAAAAAACCCTAAAGAAGGTTTAATATAGCCCAATTAAATGATTTTTACAGCAAATTATATTGAACTGGAAAAAATTGCCCAATGTATAAAGTTTTATACATCAAAATGATTTTGGTCACAATTTCTTTAAAACAAGAGCTTTCAATGTTCCATTACTGAAAAGGAGATATTTGGGGGGGGGGGGGAGCTTCTGCTGTATCAATGTATTAACCATGGTATTTTCATGCCAGAAAGACAAATGAATCGGCAAATATATTGCAATCTCTTAAGTTTAGCGACTTGTTACATAGAGAAAAGGGAGGGAACAAAATACCCTTCTCTCGAACAGACGAAGATTCATGTTTGCTTATAAAAAATAAATTCAAGAATACATTACAATAAAAAAAGGGTGGTGAGGATTCAACTGGCACCAGTTTTTTCGAACACAAAAAGGGGGGGTTCAAAATAAAAGTTCAGATTCTATAAACTATACCGTAATCCAATGAGACAAAAAGTTATGTTTCCGAAAAGTATCATTACGGGACAGTGGTCATTAACTTTCTTTTGCAATACATTGTAAATCTGAAAGCACTTCCGATGAAAAAGGACAAGATCTAGTACGCAGCTATCTAAAGCTGGAATAAACGTCAAACAATGGAAGGACGAAAGGGGTATTCCTGATTAGAGAAAAATATCCCCCCCCCCACAAAAGCCCTCTGCAATACCAATTCATGCGTTCAGACTAACTAAAGTATATTAAAAATACAAATAATGCCTGCATTCAAAAAAGGTACACAAATAAATAGACATACAAACAATAAATCCAACTGGAGGAGTGAAAACTCACTTCAGTTGTGTTCATTGCGTTTGTTGTTTGCATGTCTATTATTTGTGTAAACCGAAGTATGTTTTCAGGCGAGTTTTAAAGCACTAAAGATTCTCTCGCCCGTTAAGAGTGAAAATTGATGGGGCAGAAAGAAAAACTGTTGAAAATTTAATACAAAACTGAAATGCTGTACAAGCAGGTTGATACAAGGTACTGCAATTTAGCTAGCATTGAGCATCTATATCCCGCAACCTTTCCTTTAAAAATAAAAAGGACCTTAAAATAAAGCAACAACCGTAAACTAAACAATGCATATCCAAGAAACTCAAGATCAATTTAAGTCCCTTCGTATGTTAAACCAGATTGTGCAATGAATAAAAGTCCTTAGTAAATACATATTTATTCAAAGTTTAAAAATACTAATAATTAAACATTTATTGGGCAGATTTCTGCACCAAATCTTTCACACTCTTCTTTACGATGGTACCACGAATATTATCCAACCACGGATATCTTTCTGGGCATTTTCCACATACTTGCATGTACCGTACTTCTGATCTAGGTCCATCATCAACTTTCACAGCGCATGTTCTAGGAATGTTACATCCAGGTTGCCTGTTCCTTGGACACTTCCAACCATCAAAACTAGGAGCCATAGCAACGGGTACAGGATTACGCATCCATTGCAAAGCTTGTTGCATAGTAACAAACCACGTACCTGGATAATTTTCCAATACATGATCTATGAAAACGTCAAGAGCAGATATCTTTGATTCATCAGTTACCCAGTTCACGTGCAAATTCAACAAGAAAGGAGCTCTGTTACTTTCGTAATGCGTTTGGAAGTTGTGGAGCAAGAAGTCGAATATAACTTCAGCGTCATCGGGAAATACGCACTGGTCAAGTAAAACACAGGATCCACCTGTGCCGTCATCCATTTGGAAAGTATTCAAGGGAAATTCCCATATTCCAGGAAACGATCTGCTTGGGCAATTGTCAGAGAGGCATTTGTGCGGAATATGGAAGTCTAGTGTGTATGGCCACAAAGGAACTTCAGACGGTGGAACAGCTAAAGAAGAATCGTAGTCCAATCCATAGTCGTAAATCATCGACATCATGTTATTGCCGCCAGATTTCATGAATGGGGCTCTCACTCCCAAGAGATCATCTCTGGAAACATTGGAAAACGTATGGAGAATTTCTTTCATCCCAATTACTTCGTCCACCCAATCATCGATAGAAGCTCTTGACCAGAAGTCCTCCGGGCGATTCCTGAAATAAATTTTTATATCAATAAAATACATTTGATACATTTTGCAATCAAAAGATAAAAAGGGATAAGACTTACGTTACTGTTTGCATGGCGATCTCATGACCTTGTCCATATAGCTTTTGCACGTAGTAATAACTTGCATACTCATGGGGCACGAAGAAAGTGGCTTTAATGGGGCATCCATTAGGATTCATCCTTGTTTCGTTCAATAGATATCCAAACGGTTCAGCATTCAGAACGTTCAACGCTCCACTGAAAGCCAGTATTACCATTTGGGGAGTATCCTTAGGAGCGAGGTTACCAGGAATTTGAGTACCATCTTCACTGCAGAAGCAATCGGGCAACTTGCATAATGAAGTAACACAGCTTGGTGCAGCATTAGGATCCGGGGTTGTTGGAGCCTCCGTAGCTATAAATTTTAAAACATGTTGGTGAGCAGATGTTACTTTCCTCTCATACTAAACATCTGTAGAAAGACAAAGCGTAAAAAACTTACTCATTGCAACCGGTCCGCACTGCAAGTCTTTAGTTTTATAAACACACATCTTCTTAGCATCGTCAAAGTACAAGGGAGTGGGACAGGGGGTATCATACGGCGTAAATCCATTGCAGGTATAGAATCTTCGGCAGTTGTTAGGATTCGCAAATATGCCAAATTCAAAAGGGCACTCAAATGTACTTTTCTTACGAAACTTGCCGATAGCGGCATCACCTGAAAATAAATTCGATGGACGAATTTCAGTAAATAGATGAGTAGAGGCTAAACTTCGTACATCAATAACGATCGTATATGTTCACAAGATTTAGTGGATTGAAATTTTAAGGAGATTATTAAACTGCTTTGGTTATTGAAGTGTTCCTACCCCCCTCCACACTTCAAAAGAGGAACTAACAATATTTCTGCAAGCAATAATATCTAAAGTTCTGCGCAAAAAGGGTCTTGCGATCTTGAAAGTTTCCCAAAACAATGACTATAAAATTTGGCTAGGAGAACTTTCAAAAACATGTATTTCTCATATCTTTCGTAGGAAGCACTTAAGACATTAGTTTTATCGGTTAGGCAAGAAAAGTCTAAAGTAGGGGTGCACAACCTGTGGCCCGCGGGCCAAACTGATACCAGTAATTTTATGCAGATTAGCTTTCCTTATATTAATGACAAACTTTGCTATGAAAGAAAACGTCACTTTTCAAATATTCTGGTGGCAAACTATTTTCTGGCTAAAAGGTTGTGCATCACTAGTCTAAAGCATTAAATAAACGGAGGGGGAAGGGGTTAAAGAAGCACAGTTAAGTCTAGTACAGATAGAGCTACGATATCAGCCTGCTATAAGGATTTATTCTAGTTTAATAAACTTCATCTGCATTTAAACTAAACGTTAGTAATTTAAGAGTAGTTTTCAGTGTAGGTTTCTTAGATAAGTTAAAGCACGGGAGATTAAACTAGTCATAACACTTTTCGCGATACAGAAATTTCTATAAAAGTTTAAGCTATCGGCCTGAGGACAGAATATAGATGCAAATCTATTTGAATTTCCTCAATTTGTTTCCTGCCAAACACGTAGATATTAAAACTGAAGTAAACTTTAAGAGCATTACAACTTTTATTCGTGTTATAATCTAGTATCCCCCCCCCCCCCCAAGTTCTTGCAATATTAAAATAAGATTAGAGATCTTGAGTTTAAACTATTGAAAGTAAAGGATAAAAGTTAGCCTTTAACAGATGACACGGAAATTAAGTAAATTCGTGATAAGTGGTCTGCTACACCGGAAGACCGAATGAATAAAACAAGCACGATTAACTCTCGTAGGATGGCATTTTTATATTAAACTCACCCCCCCCCCTCCCCAAACCAGACTACAAGTAACAATTACTGGTCTTTAGCGATAGTATTACAGTTCTAAATGAAGACAAACTTAAGTGTTTGTAGTCAAACTGAAAGTTATAAGCTACGACCATAAAAATTGGAAAAAGCAGTGGTTTGAGAGAATGGTAACATTAGTTAAAAAGGTTAAAATATCAATCGATCCAAGCTTTAATGAGTTTCCTAAAGTGCGGTATGAAACTTTTTCCGTTCAGGGTTCAAGTTTAATTACAAAATTTTATAATTTTAAGAGACCTTACACTATGAGTGTTCAGAACAAAAACCTTAATTGACTATAAACAGGATTTCATTTACATAAAACACAATAACTATCAACACTCTTGATAATACTAAGTATACTACCAACGGCACCCAGCGCCACGATGACGAGAGAGAAAAGTACTCCTTTCATTGTTATTATTGCAATCAGAATGAGGTGATTATAGATCTGAAAGATGAGTGTTTTATACATGGATAAACGAATGTTTAGCCAATGAAAACACAGTAGAAAAAGTCATTCCGGTATATTTCTATGCTTCAAAAAATTTTTGTTGTTCAGAATTGATTCTTCTCATTCTCCAACGAATATTGATTTTATGAACTTTTACTAACGGAAACAAATTTACACGAGTCAAAGGTATATAAGTAGTAACAATCTTTCCTCAATGTCATAATTATTGAACAAATATCGGAGATTTCACGGTACTCTTAAAAATCTGTAGCTTTTGCTGCATCGTCACTCCATCGCTTTTATAGAATATCTCTGTTTTGACCAATGAGAATGCTCCATAATACAGCGAAGTAATCGTTTCCTATAAAAGTGATAGAGTGACGATGCAGCAAAAGGGTAAAATTTTTTACAGAGTATACTGTACACTTTTAAAAATTTGACCCATTTGCTGCTGCGTCACTCCACCGCTTTTATAGAAACCAGTTACTTTACTGTGTTATGGAGCATTATCATTGGTCATTAAAGAGATATTCCATAAAGGCTGTAGAGTGACGCTGCAGCAAATGGGTCAAATTTTTAACAGTGTAAAAAATTTTACCCTTTTGCTGCATCATCACTCCACGGTTTTTATAGAATTTTATAGGCTTTTATACACTGTTAAAAATTTGACCCATTTGCTGCAGTGTCACTTCACAACTTTTATAGAATATCTCTTTTATGACCAATAAGAATGCTCCATAACGAAGTAAAATAACCGTTTTTTATAAAAGCGGTGGAGTGACGCTGCAGCAAACCGGTCGGATTTTTAACAGTGTAAAAGTTTTGGTGACAAGAAAATTTTTGTAAGTCATATTTCTGATCAAAATAACGTATTTTTTTGTTTTAATTGTGTTACAGGGATACTTTAGTTTCAATTCACTGACCTTGAATTAAGTTTTCAAAAGTGCGAAGTTGCATTAACTTTTCAGTATTGATTTGGAATCTAATTTCATAATGAATCCTGAACAAATTAAAGATTTATGTCTGTTTTTCAAACACACCAGCAACAATTTTTCTAAAGACATTTTCCTGTTCAAGAAAGCCCCACCAGTAGCTATGGGGTTCTGTCCCCAAAACTAGGATACGGGAGGGTCTGGGTTCGAACCCAATCGCGCCCGCAGGCCTGATCGTTCAGAGATTTTTGTGGTTTTCTTTGAACATTGATTTTCTTTGTATAAATTCAGACCAGGTTCTCTTAGAAAGACCCCCCTTCCTTTAGGGCCTATATCCTTCGTGTTGATAATTAATCACCATAAACACAACTAACCAGTCCGTTCCAGGATCAAATGTGTCAGAAGTTGATAGTTCAAATATGCAAGCAGTAAATCAGCCGATTTTGTTTTAAACATTTGAAATTTTTGATGCTAAAAAAGAATCATTTAAATATTATCAACAACAGTTTGAAGATTTTATTGGAATGAAACAAAATTATTTCAAATAAAGAACCGAAGTTTTTTTAAAATTCGAGCGGCGCTTCTAATTACAATATATTGGCCACCTTGGTATCGCCTAAAACTCTACCTGAATTAACTTACGATGAAATAATAGAGGCTTTTGAAACACACCATTGCCCTAAGTAAAATACCCTTGCGTCACAACATAAATTTATTTCGACATATCAAACTGAAAACCAATCAATTGCCGATTATATTTCTGCTTATAGCCGAGGTATAATAGATTGTGAGTTTATCTCACCGTGTCATAGTAAGGCTTCAATAGCCGATATATTTTCAGTAGCCAATTCACAGTTTGTTAGAGGTCTTTGGACAGACAGAGGACAATTTAAAAAGCTATTTTGAAGTAAGGCATCATTACATTTGATAAAATTAAAAAAAAACAAAAAAAAACGATTGCACTGGAAGCGTCAAAAATAGATAACCGAGAATTTTCAAAGAAATCTTACGCAACTGAAGATATCGACAGGATGTCAAATTCTAGATCTTCCAGAAGTAATTCGAATAACACATAGAATAAAGCGCGTTTTAATTCCCAGAGTTAGGGTATAATTAATATTCGATCGAAATTTTAATCTCGAATAGACTATGAAAAATCGGGAATAAGGAATATGTGGCTCCACTGTGGTAGAGACAAACACATCACTAAAAATTGTAAATGCGGTCATGATATGGGGCTTGAATGTAGGGCTTGTAAAATTTAGGTCATGTACAAAAAAGTATGTATTCGAACCTTTTTAGAAAGAAAAAAGCAGGTCCAACTTCTTAACCCACAATCCTACGAGTCAATTGATCCATAGACTTTTTTCTGATTTTCGTGTAAATTATGTTGTTTATGTTTTCCAACATCGAAAAAGAAGGCATGGCAGATGTTGATAAATATTTTGTCGTCATGAATATTGAGCGACAAAATCAAACCATTGAAATATTCGTGTGTGGGATTTGTGTTCATTTGCCACATAAATGCCTGAAAAAAAAAAAAAAAAAAAAAAAAAAAAAAAAAAAAAAAACGAATTGAATGGGTGTATGGGTCAGACGAATCGAATGAGTACATGGATGAAGAAATTATACAATGAATCTCCGCAAGAGAAGGGACGGACACGGAAGACAGTGAAAAATAAAAGTGATTCTCTGTCTCTGAATATTAAAATTTCATTAAAAAGTTTTCTTTCTTTTATGAATTTGAAAAATAAAATGTAATTTATTCTTCTGAAGTATTTTAAAGTGATTAAGCTCAAACAAAAAAGGAAGTAAGGATTTCTCATCTGTAGGAAGAGCTTCTTTAAACACTCCGTAGAAGATAGCTTTTCGTTATGTTCATTTATTTAAAAATGAATTAAAATAAGTGTTCAAGGACCAAAACTCCCCTGACAAAAAAAAAAAAAAAAAAAAAAAAATTACAATTAAAACAAACTTTTCATGTTTTATTTTAATAAAGAAAAATAATAATAAGACGGCAGAAGCATAAATAATGGATTTTTACATTTCTTATTTGCTATATTTGAATTATTGTTGTCTGCATTGCTTTTTTATGTTGACACGTTAAAAAATTCTCATGCTCATAGAGTTCTGGAAAAAAATTCTCAGTTCATTTTACCTCATGAAAAAAAGAGTAAATAAGGTGCAATCTAAACGTTTATTTTTGTTAAATATTAAAGATATTTATTCGCTTAAGGTATACATTTAAATATTTAAAAGCTGGTTAATATCTGTTCATATATCTCTCTTTATTTCCCTTCTCCCCCAAATTCTGAACTCGACTTAGAATAATAATACAGCTAAGAACATTATGAGAAACATCTTTATTATCATAATAATGTATGAATGCAGCATCTGGAGGCTAGTTCAGCAATATAACTGGCCACATACACACCCCTGAAGGTTAAGGAAATCTCATAAAAATTCCACGTTTGGAATAACTGCACTTGTGATGGAGAATTCATATATTGCTCTCTTCTGTTTAATATCATGTTTCCCTTGAGAGAACTTGCGTTTTTCTTCGTCATCTATAGTTTTTATTCATTCCTTTTCAAGTTATAATGGCAGTATTGAAGAGAAATATCGTTTTACAGAATGAGAACAGAAATAAAAATTCGAATAGGGTTGTAAAGAAGTTTTAACCTAAATATATATTTGTTTTTGTTGCTAAATATACGAGGTATTTATTACTTTAAGGGGACACGGTATCTTGAAATTCGTAAAAATATCGGTTTTCTTTTTTTAAATATTAACCGAAAGCTTCTTTAACCCCTTGGGGACGAGCGACACGTATACGTGTCGCAAAAAGGCTTAAGAATCCCCACCAGTAAAATCTTACTGTAAAATTTGCCTTATGTAATTGGAACATTTTCTAGATTTAATATGATGCCAATTTCTGTTTTTGAAAACCGGTGACAAAATATTAAAATTTTCGTAAAAAGCTCTCATCGCGAAGGGGGTTAACTGTGAATATTTTGACATGTAATTTTCACCTATACAACAACTATATCGCAACATATTGTAATTTTTTTAATAGGTCCAGTGTATTTGTCCATACAAATGAAAACTTTAATCTCATTTTTCTCCAAGTTCATATTTTTATAATTTGCTTGCTCGATAAACACAAGACTTTTTTGTGAATTTAGATAGAGATTTGAAATTTTTTTAATTATTTATATGGTGTATTTAATATTTTTGTGCATGGGTTTAACATTCAAGTTTATTGCTATTTTTTAAAAAAATATTTAAATTAAGAGTTTTTTGAATTTTTTTCATTTTTTAATATACATGAGAAAAAAAATCATATTAAGTGTAAAACCCCTCCAAAATCAATTTATTTTCGAACTTTGAAGATGAATTTATAAAAATAAATTTTATTAGCAGCTTATATTTTCGAAAACGTTTTTGAATAGCTTTGCAATTTCTTTACCAACAAAATCGTTTTTTCGGATATTATGAGGCCTCAAGTAAATATTTTCACGCTTAGCAAAAATTTTTAAGAGGCCACTCGACCCGGATGATAATGTTAAGTCTATGAGGGCGTTATTTTTAAATATCTTGCTCAAGTTTTAATATTTTCGCATGTATTTTTTAGGATAGGATAGCTGAGAACGATCTACAATCGGGCTAGTTTTTACCTTTTTCAGTTTTGGTTTCCGATTTAAAAAAAAAAAACAATACTTTAATTTTCGGAACCGGTTGAAATTGGTTCTGAAATTTAAACTATCACAATATTAAAAAAATATAACCAAAATCGAAAAAGTAAAATCTAGCCTGTTTTTTGATCATCCTCAGCTATCCTATGTGAAAAAAAAATCGTGTAAAAATATTAAAACTTGAGCGAAATATTTGAAAATAACTCTTCCATAGACTTAACATTATCATCCGGGTCTTTTTGAGCTAGTCGAGTAGCTTCTTAATTGGAAAATTTATATAAATAACAACATTAACATTAAAATTAACCTTTTCCTGTTGCAATTACATTCACAATTTCAGTTATGCAGGTGAATATATTTAGTTGAGGTCTCATAGCATTCGAAAAATCGATTTTCTTAGTAAAGGGAACTGATTAATACTTTATAGGGGCTGTCCATAAATGATGTTACACTTTTTTTCAATATTTTTGACTTTCTACCTCCCTTTGTCACAAAGTGTCACACTGCCGTATCCCCTTGTCACATGTCACGTTATATCTGTGGCTTCCGGTAATAACCAGGTAAGGCACATTTTTGAAAAAATTGAGATAATTTGGGAATATGTAGCTTTAAAAGAGTACTTTCATCTGCCATAGTACAAAAAAAAAAAAAAAAAAAAAAAAAAAAAAAAAAAAAAAGGAAAATCGAATACTTCCCGTTACAGGGCGACTATAAATTTTCATCTAAAAATTGGGAAAAAAAAAAAAAAAAAAAAAACCCAGTAATAATTGGATAAGTGCATAAAGTAACGGTAATAACCAGATAAGATTTCTATTTATTTCTTTAAATCGTCTATAATTATAAAAATAACATAAAAATGGCTTGTATAACTTATAAATATCTTTAAATAATTAAATTAACGTCAATAAACAATAAAAATTACATATCTGTGAAAAGAAACTGCAACCAGCTAGTGGATTAATTTGCAAAATAATCACACAAACAATGATCTGGTTAAAAATAAATATAAAACGGTAATAACCAGCTAAAAGTTACATTTTTAATTGGTTCTCAATTAATAAAAAACCATTTTTATATAACTATTTTGGCAAAAAAGTGGCTCTTATATCCTAATTGAATGTAGTGAAAATTATTAAGTTCAAATCTATTTTATAAAAGTAATGATAAAAAGACTTTTTGAAAACTTTAAACGTTAATTACTCAAAATATTAAAAGTGTGCCTTACCTGGTTATTACTGAAAGCCACAGATATTATATATTCATATAATTGCAGTTTAGAAACAAAGCTCTATGTTACAGATCATATTTCAAATTTTATTTGTAAACTTTAACTGTGTGTTTTAGTGGCTTTTTTGAGGAAAAACAATAAAAATGATTTGTTTACTTATTTTGTATGAAATAATATTAAGGTTTATAACAAAAATCATAATTAATGTACAATAGTAATAAAATACTAATATGAAAGAGCATCTGAATACACTAGTAAATTGGAATTTGAAATGGAATTTAGGAGAATATTTGGATTTAAATTTTATCTTTAGTTTATGAACACAAAATACTTTAATTTCAAAATAACTTCACTGTAAAAAAAAATCTGTAAGGTTACTAAGAATTTTCTAGGAAACTGGGATGCCTAGAACTTTTCATGTAACCGCAACAGAAGAAAATCATGTACAATTACAAAAGTTGCTTTAGTTAATGTTATTAAATATTGTTTAGTAAACATACTAACGATATTTTAGTGAGTTTCCCAAAGAAAAGTCTGTAAATTTTCTAAATATTATTTAGTAAACTTACTATAAATTATTCAGGGAGTTTAGTAAGAAATGTTTCGTAAATTTACCAATGATTATGTTGTATATGCAGTAACGATTTGTTAGGGAGTTTTCTAAAGAACGTTTTGTAAACTTACTACTGATTATTTAGTAAATTTACTAATTATTTGTAAGGGAGATTCTCATATCATTTTATATAAATGTACTAAACATTATTTAGTAAGCTTACTAGCGATATTTTAGAGTGATCACTATACATATATTGGTAAATTTACTGAGAATTATTTAATAAACGTATTTAGGAATTTTTAGTGAGTTTTCTATACATTATTTTGTGAGTATTCTAATGATTTTTAGTATTCTTACAAAACATTTTGTAGTATATTTATTGAGAATTTGTTGTACATTTGCAAGGGACTTTATGGCATATTTACTATGGGTTTTTTATGCTTGCACCTTAAACCTTTTATGTACTTTATAAAAAAATTTAACTTTAATGAGATATCGTTAGAAAAATTACCAATTTTTTTTTTTTTTTTTTTTTTTTTTTTTTTTTTTTGTTGTATTTAGGCCACATTTTGTATTCTCGTCAGAAAGTTCTTTGCAACGGTACATGTGTTAATTCAGTAAATTCGTTAATGATTTTTTTGTATTGTATTTAAAATATTTTATTTGCACATACCAACATGTATTTGTAACTGCATAAATTGTTTGCAATGTTATTAATAATTTTTTACAGCAGTATTCCAAAAAGATTTTACGTAATTGTTTTTTATTCTAATACTTAAATTAATCGGAGTTATTATAGTATTCTTTCAACATGAAGTTGAATTTTTACAGTTTTAAATATCCAGAGTGGAATTTTTCTCATGTATAATATGACCTAACATGTGTTTCAATATTACCACAGCAATTGACATAAATGTTACACATGAGGAAACTCACTGAAGTTTCAATGTAGACATTTAAATAGGTGCAAAATCATTTTTTATGTTATATGAGCATTATAACAATATCACTAAATGAGCAGGTAAGCTGAAGCCGATCTTACGGTCTTTAGTTAAACTAAAAAAAGCAAATGGATAGAGTAATGTAAATAAATTACCATAATTGAGTGATACCATAAATATGATTTTAGATGAAGCAAGGTGCTTAATTTATACATATAAAGCACTGAGCCTCACCTAATCCAATACATGATTAGAAAACCTGTATATTATGAAAAAACATTGTCCGTTTATTCTATGTTTATATGCTTTTAAACTAGAATGCTAGAAACGAAAATATAGTAGTCTTGTATTTAAGATGTTTTGTTCAGTTCTATGGTCACATGAATTTCATTAACAAGTGTCTTCTGTTACATATATTTGAAACACTATACAATAACAAATTCAATGGTTCAAAACAGATAAGAGTTGTGCAAAAAAATTAATGCCTTTATCCGAATGTCACATTTAAGATTTTTTTAAAACCTTATTCTTATTTCAGGTGGATATGTCGTACAATTCTTACTAATTACTAGAATCTTTTTCCCTTTAATTTTTTATTGTATTTTACCTGGACTTATTCCTGACAAATTTCTTTCATTATCTACGTTTAATACATTATACATTTTTTAATACTTTATTTGCTTGAAAGTTTTGTTTCAAATTAAAATATTAAAGAGGAAAAATTTAATTATTGATAGATCACAAATTTAAAACTCTAAACTGGCTTAAAGATCCGGAAGAATGAGTCAAATATGTATGAATTTAGTAGAATTCTTCTGTGGTTAATATTGCTCTGGAATTAGAATCTTTAACTAAAATAGTTACATATACGAGAGATAATATACACACCTTAACATATGTACACAAAAATGCATCTTTGACTTATCAACTATAATTGTGGGCAGGTCTCGCAATTTTTATGTTTATCAGCATGTTATAATCAGAGTTTACTAAGCAATCTTTCTGAAAGTAAAAAAACTAGAATGGAAACAAAAAGAAATACATATTGATTTGGAAAATATTATGGAGCTGTCGTTTTTGATATAAATGTAATATGCATATCTATACTAACAATAAATGCAATATGATTAAATAACAAAATACAGTGAAATATGAATAAATTTTATTAAATAACTATTTATTTAATTCATCACAATAAAAAACATTTATATCTTTTTAATATGACTCACATTTTGCAAATATTACATAATTAGTATTTATACAAAAACTTATGAATTGCATACTCTTTAAAAACTATTTTTGGAGATTTTGGGAACATATCATAAAATAAATGTTAAAGATATATTGCAATAAAATAATTGGAAAATTTCAGTTCTGCAGAATGAGGTTCGCAAGATTTTTCTCATTGAAAGATAGTGCTTCTTTTTCCTCTACTTTCGTCATCAAGGAGCTCACATTGTTTTTAAATTGAACTTCAGTTTCTTCGTGCATCTAAAATAATATGTTAGATGTTAACATAAAAAAGAAAGAAAAATTTAGTAAAATTTATAATGAATATAATATTATAGAAAAGCCAATATTCATCTTCGTTTTGAATGTTACAAGTATTTAAAAATTAACTAAATGAAGAAAAACCATGCAATTTAAATTCAAGCTGATGATCGGCATTTTGGCAAAGTTAAAGTCACATATACAGTCATAGGATTTTCTCATCTGAGATGTTTCCATTTACTGACATAGCATCAATAAATCGTATATTCCTCTCATTATTAATTACTAATTTCATCTAAAATGAACTCGCAAAACCATGTTGAAAAGGTCTTCTCTATAAAGGCTTGACATTCTTCTAACTTATGAAATAAAAATACAAAAATCCATTGGTAGGTGGAATTGTAACACATAGAAAATATTGAATATGCTTTATAAATGCTAAATATGTATCAATAAAATTGCTCAATTGTTTTTAAAATGATTTCCTGAAGGCATTCATAATGTTAAAGATGTGGATTTAAAAAAAACATCAGCATTGTATGTTGTCATTGTCCTTTGACGGCAAGTCTATATAAATAAATAATGCTGAAACACAATACGCCTTCTTACCCAATAAATAATGCCAATAGGCATGCATTGTAATATAAAAGTTTAATCTTCGAATATATGCAAACAGCCATCATTTGACAGGCCCATTTATTAAAGAATCTGGGTACTTTGTTAATAATTTTTGTTATTATAGAGAAAATTGCGGTGGGGTGCGACATTTTTTACAAAATTTAGAAAATCAACTTTCTTTAACTTTAAAACAAAAATTTCAATTTATAGAGTGCAAGGTGAAACACCTTTTAATGTGCTTGAACAATATAGAAACAAAACATTCAAAAGGTATTTTATAATTAAAGAAATTGTAGGTTTTAAAATGTGCCCCACAACTCACCACTTATAGATATATATCGAAATGCAGTAAAATAAAGTTATAAGGCACAAGTAATTAAGTGTCGGCTAGATATATAATCTAATAAAGATTGTAGATTGATATAATGTATGTTGCACAATATAAAATTCCAAGATTTTCATAACGTAAATGGAAATTCAGTATTGTTAGTCATAGATAACATTAAAAAATCGTCAATTCAAATTATTTACATTTTGAAGTAAATTAATATAATATCAATGTTATAATTAATATATTACCCTCTAAATATGTTTGCATGTTGCCAATTTACATTCATCTCATTAAAAAAAAGAAAGGCATACCCCATTCCTCCCCTTACTGGCATGTCCCATTCCTTCCCACTTTCTTTTTTTGTGTTAAACTTCTTGTATAAACAAAAGTGCTGCTTTTAGACTTGTTTTAAATAACTAATAATATACAGTATAATGTTCCATAAATAATGAAACTATTTCACCTATGAATAACAAATCATTAATATACAGAAAGCATAAAAAGTAAATTTACATTTCATTCTTGAAATGATCTTTTATACAATTGTAAGCTTATACAGACCAACAATTTTTTTCAACTAAAGTTTGGTTACCAATGCTTCATCTAGCGTGCGATTGATGAAATGTTTAGAATGTTACATAAAGAGAAAAACCTACTGTCCAATTCCTCCCACTATCTCACACCACTATCCCCTATATATTAGCATTTTATAAAAATTACGTAAAACCATATTAAATACCTCTTATATTTACATGTATAAAAATTAATTGAATTTTAACAAAATTAATGGAATTTTAACTCTCTCAAATACACTGGCGAAGGCAGATCACTTCAAACCACAAGGAAAGCATATGTTTATTAAATATATGTACTTTCCTTCATATAAATGTAACTAAACTTCCGTATTTGAGCATCTTTTTAGAGCACTTCAATAGACCATACTTGCATTACCTACGAAAATTTCGTAACATTTCGACAATTAGAAATATATTTTACAAAATAAAATGTGTGAAAATTTTGACAAAATTTGTTAAAACCTGAGAGTTGTATCGCGGTAAAAATCTTACCAGCCCTTTTCCACTAAATATCAATATTTTTTTCACCCAGGCTTCGTATATCTTATGTTTTTAACACCAAAAAAATTCAAAGAGTTTGGTTGATAATGTCAAGTTTTTTAAGAATGTAAAATAGCGGAAGTACCTTGTACCACAACTCCAAATCCCACAATTTTCTTCTATCTCATACATAATACTATTTTAAAATTCATCGAAGTACCAAAATTAAAAGACAATCTATGCCCATCATGAGAATTCTAATGATATGAAATTCCGTGCATTAGTTCTTAAGATATGAATATCGGCAAAATCACGTAAGAAATGCACCATAAAAGCGCTAGTTGTTTAGTGATCTACACCAAAACCTGCAACGGTGACACTGCAATAGCTGGCGCCAACATATAACTGAATCTGAAGTTCGATGAAAATACGTGCGTTAGTTCATAAGATTAGAATTTGCGGAAATTATGCCGATCCCCCCCCCTCTATTGTGCAAAAAGTGAAAATTCAGCAGATCAGCGCCATATATTGAGCGATTTACGCCAAAATATAAAAAAAACACCAAATGATATTAGGGACAAACTAAATCTGAAGTTTGATGAAAATCCGTCCATTATGCATTCAGGTAGAGTTGTTGCAGAAACCTCAAAAAAAGTAGAACAGCAACAAAATCTATTGAACAGTTTACGCAAAAAAAATCGGAATCAATTTATAACAAGGACTATCTGAATATATTTTTTTATTGAAAGCTGTACATTAGTTCTTGAGACAGAGCACCCACGAAATTTAGGTCGCATACATACAGCCATTTAGTAAAAACAAGTTTTTTGGTATATCTGACCCCTAAAACGTGTAAATCCGTTGAAAACTAGAATTTACATTAAAAACTAATCATCCCCAATTTATATCAGAGACAGACTGGGCATAATTTCTCTATTAAACATATATATTTTAAAAATTAATTCCTGTGCATTAGTTCTTGTGGCAGAGTACCCACGAAATGTGTGTCACATGCAAATAGTCACAGGCTCACATTTCGTAAAAACGGGAAATCTGGCCCCTAAAACATCTAAATGTGACGAAACTTTTTACGAATCCTATACTTCGTAATAACAGAAGAAATAAAATATTCAAAAATTATCTTTGAAAAAATTAATTGTTAAAAGTCTCTCTATATCTGTGTGAATGTACAATTCATATTACGTACGTTTTAAATGAATTCGTACACTTGATTTTATGCAATATAACTATAATTATAGTTGCATAGCCCCTTACCGATTGTCTATGGTTTTAAAAACAATTTTGAAACATGAAATATTTTTTAATTATTCTGTATCGCGTAGAGCTCGCTTTCGAAGGGGGCTGTGCAAATATAATTTTATCAACTTTTTGTTAATTTTGGATCCCCCCCCTCCTTCCGATTCATACGTTATCATCCTTCAACTCCCCCCTCCCCCCATTAATGATATCGGTATCAAAGTGCAGAAAATTTGGATTCCTATAACTTATTTTCCTCGAAAAGACATACAAAACTTGTTTCATTTATTTTCCGCATACTTTTATGATCAAATGATGAGAAGTTGATAAAATATAATTTTTCATATGAAAAAACTTTATATCACATAACAATTAAAAGCGATACTATTTAAATGAATCTCATGATACCTTTTTGTTACATAATGCATTCAACAGTAATAAAGATTTATTGTACTTGCACCGAACGGAGATGAGTGGGGAGCATATAGAAATTCATATAAAAAAACGAAGACAACATTCTTTCTCTTTATTTATTAGTAAGCACAAGCTTAATTTCAAATACACTTTATACTGTTTCTCGAACTGTGATTATATATGCATGCACATATGAAGAAAAATAAGAATTTTAAACGTTAGAGTATACTATATTTTAGAGTTAAATAACTTTTTAATAATTTAGTGATTTTAATAACTTTGTATTAAAAAAAATATGTAACGGGCTATAAAAATAAAGTACTACTTTGTAGTAAAGACCATGTTACAAATAAAAAGAGAAACAATTGATGATCAGAAATGATATTTATATCAAAAGACAAACCTCTTCCCTCCTGAAATGATAACATTATATTTGCACAACCCCAAAGATTAATTTGTTCTTAAAACAACATAAAGAGTTCATCCTTTTTCACGGCTCACTTAAAGCTCTGAAATTATCGGAATATAAAAGAAATTATGGGAGAAACATAATTTTCAGAAACGATTTTATAATTAACGAAACTGCAACTAAGAGAAAAAAAAAGAGTGAAAAAAATTGGAATTGTCCCATTCCTTCCTATGCTGGTATGTCCCATTCCTCCCTGTACTTTATGTTAAAATTCTTGTATAGACAAGACATAAATGCTGCTATTAGATATAGTTTAAATTATGGATGAGTAGCAGTATAATGTTCTATAAAAAGAGAAACGATTACTTATTTGCATAAACAAGTCATTAACACTTCATCGGGCGCGCTGTATCTGAGAGATACATGCGTAAGACATTTGTCGTTTTTGAAAAGGAAAGGGAGTTTCACGACCTTGACCTTCACAGTATCTGTTTTTCCGGTCATTTCCGTCCCTGGAATGCAGTGGTTTCAAATTTTTGTCGATAGGAATTTCCGGTTTTGTTAAGGATTTGTATCTATTAGATACATGCGCCCGATAGCGTTTGTAGTTACTTTCCGACTGATACTAGGTTAGAATGCGTGAATACCTCAGTCTCTCCTGTTTAACTTTCGGCTTCGAAATGATAAATACTAAACAGTTTTTGGATTTGAATAACCCTAAAGACATAGAAATTGCCCATAAAATTTTATTTAGCGATGACAATGAAGATTCTGAACAGTTTGAAGAAAGTGACGATGAATAATATTTTAAAACTCATTTTTAAACACTATATGATGCTGAAATACAGAATGTATCTGTCAGATACAACGCGCCCGATGGTGCAAATTATGAGGCGCGCCCAACGGAGTGTTAACAGCAGAAAGCATAAAAATATATAGCAAATTTACTTTTTATTCTTAAAATATTCTTTTCCTTTTTACAATTGCAAGCATATGCAAATCAGCTATTTTATTCAACTGAAGATTGGGAATGCTTTTGCTTAATGGAATACGTAACTGATGAAATGTTTATTAATGGAATATAAAAAGAAAAATGCACTGTCCCATTCCACCCCACTCTCCCTTATTAAGTAACAAAATCTTGGGTTAAGGGATTTAGGGAAAATTTAAGGTTTTTAACTGCTATCAAAATAAAGTAACAAATACAGCAGGAAGAAAAATAGACATTTAAAGATTTTTAATTCAACGAGTAAGAATGGAGACAAAGATAACCATATTTTCTTTTATTATTGAAGGAAGGGAAGGGGATATTTCAAACGATTGATAATATAACTTATTGAAGACTTACAATTAGCGAAAAAAAATGAAAACTAATTAGGGTAAAAGACTAAATTTTGTATGCTTGTAAGGCGAGAGGGGGAGGGGGGTGATTTTTATTTGGATTTTATGGATATGACCTATTATTCATTCTTATAATAAAGGAACGGATCAGAAATTTTTTTAAAGAATGACTTAAGGTTTTTAATTTTATATGTTGAGGGGGCAAAAAAATTAGCGATTTATTTTTCTCTTTAGAAAGGTGGAGTATTAGATGACTTATTTACATTAATGAAAATTTACAAAGTACTAATAGCCCAGTGATTATATGGTAGAATTCGATATTAACCCTTAAACGGTAACGTGTTTTTCGGCACCTTTAAACGGTAATCATGGGTCACTCGTGCTTAGCGCTGTAAAAAGTGGTTTAAAGTGCTTTAAAAATTCTAAAAAATTCATGATATTACATCAACTACCCTTGAACAAGAATCAGTCACAATATTGCTGATTTATTAATTTGTTTAAACAATATGTTTAAATAAACAAATAAAAATGTGAAAAATGCACATTTTCTTTAAAAAATCATAACTATGAATAGAATTGACATTTTTTGCTGTTTCAAACGGAAAATTGAAGATCAAGAATGGTACTTTCACAAACAAATAAAAATAGCCGGTATAAATTAAAAAAATGCTTAAGTTTTGAGCATAAAAATGACGTTTTTTTTAACTTATAAATAGGTACATTGAAACAATAGGTACAATGAAATAGAAATTATATTAGTTTTTAATCAATTTTATTTATGAAAATGATGTTAATTATCATACTTTATTTAATTAAACAAAAAATATAATAATGAAAAATTACAGCAACACTGATATCATCATTTATAAACAATCGAAACAGATTTGATGTCTGTGTTCCTCGCACACAGGTCATAAACACATGTTTGCATAAAAAGTAAGGTTCGGAAACCCAAGTGAGTGTAATGTATCGAATTTTTATGAAAAAAACATCAATTCCTAACCAAACAAATTTTTTCTTACCTTACACTTTTCGTAAACGTAAATGGTAATCCTGGGTCACTCGTGCCTTTTCGAAATTTTGACTGGCTCTTACGTCGGCTGTGAACGCACTAAAACATCGGCGTTTTGGGAGCTAATAGCCTACTAGTTGTACTATTTTTTTCAGGGCAGTTTAGTCCCGCTCCCCAATCTCTCCTCTAAGCTAGCAAGGAAAGAAAATTTGACCTAGGCACTAGTGACCCATGGTTACCGCTTAAGGGTTAAGGGAAAGTAGGAAATAGGTTTAATCTCTTCAGTTTAGATCTACAATGAATATAGTAAGTTTTATTCTCATACTAGCGGAGCTTTAGAAATATATTAGATTTACAGTTTAATGCCACAATAATATCTCAAAAGAACTAACTATCAAAAACACTAATAATATAAGTGCTGTAAAGTTTAAAATTCCGAGTAAAATGTGAAAATATACTTTATTAAAAATTATTTTAACTATATTCTAAAACAACTTAGTCTATAGAAACCATCGTGAATACAAATTTCTTAGAGTTTGAAATTCGCAATAAAAAAAAAAAAAAAAACATTTTTGTCTCAATTCTATTTTAAAATTTTATCTTAATCGCTA
>CAXHSM010000146.1:0-15000 GCA_964019185.1 Maratus speculifer | reverse complement strand
AAAGATTTAGAATATTGGTTTATGTTTTCATGTTAACTGTAATATGATTAAAATTTTAATTTATATTAAATCAAAAAATATTTGTAATCAATAAGCTGAAAATTTTGAAAATATCGGATATATATCGAAAATATCAGATATATATCAAAATATCGGATATTTTCGATATTTTCGAAAATATCATGATATTTACGAACCCTGTTGGTCTCTAGGAAAAGTTATCCAGTTGTTTACAGGAAAAGATGGTGTAGTACGCTTAGCAAAACTACGAACCAAGTTTGGGGAAATACTTCGTCCTGCACAAAGATTATATCCGTTGGAAGTAAATTTAGAATCGAATGACTTTTTCCAGAAAAATGTTGAGTGTGCTCCTCCTAGTGAACCTAATGATAATGAGTCACCCATTTCTGCCAAAGTTCGAGAAGACTCTCCTAGAAAGTCTAAGTATGGACGTGTGATTCGAACCCCAGAACGTTTAGACCTCATGAACTTGACCTCGACAGTGATTGAGTTTCAACATGGTAAAACTCAAGGGGGGGAGTGTGTCGCGGACAGCTCCCTCTGTTTCTCTTTGTAAAGACTGAACGCACCTCCAAACGATTTTTAATCGAACTTTAACTTTTGTATGAATGCAGAACTTTTTTCCTTTTTTATGAACTGAAATGAACTGATAAAATTGTTTTTCTTTAGAATGTTTTTCCGATGTTGCTATGGATATGTAGAAGAATTTTTTAATGAATTTGAACGAAGCTGTGACTTCGTATTTAATGAAAATATTCGAATTTAATGTTAAACAAACGTAATGCTGTAAATAATTGTAATATAGTTGTATATAATTTTTAAATTAATGCCTGCAACTTTTCTTTGAGTATGATTTATTGAAAACCAGCCTGGCGCGGACCCGATTTTACTGAAACGAAGCAGCCAGAACTTACCTGATTAAGAGAGAGGGTAAGTAGAAGATTTTGATCTTTATATTTATGTTTATCTTTATATTTATTTTGCTAATATATTTGAAAAAGAGTTTTAATAACTCTAATGATAGGTCCTAAAACACAAGATGGTTTAATTTGCATTTTATTGATTTTGGTTGGTTGGTTATATGGGGTTTTATGGCGCAAGGTCCCTTTGGGGACATGCTGCGCCAAGACAAAGACGAAATGAAAGCAGAAGGTTGATTAAAAATTGTCATCAACAATGATATGTATAGTAAAATACCAAATAAAAGAAGACAGAAATCATAAAAAAAACACTAAATGACAAAAAACTGTAGAATATGGTAATAAATGATATATATAAAAATGGGTAAGATGAGTGAATATTACATAAAAACAAGATTAAAAATAAAATAATGTAATGAATGTTATAATTAAAATCAGTCAATGAGGGTAAAATAGAAAACTTAAGGATATGTAACAAGTTAAAAACTCTATGATCCAAACAGTCTGGGACCCTAGATTACGAAATGTTAAAATATATAGTTAAAATAACTTGTTAAAATGTAAACAATGCTTAAGATGATGCACAAAAAATACATAACAAAGCAGTACAGAATTTTAAAAAGATAAAATCAATTGGGTGTATATTCTTCGTAAACAATATTCTCTTCCTCTTCACTCGAATCGTAAGAGGCCGATTCCATAGCCTCTTCCACATACTTACTCATCTGTTTCGAGTTTTTTAAATTGGTAGCAGATGGGCTATGACTAGATTTCCTATCTTTACTCTTCACAGTTTGCCACCGTGAAGACCCCCGTATAGTTTTATTCTCTTTTGTTTTCTGGATAGGTTTTACTGTTAGACTAGTTTTGGGTGTCTGGGAATTTGATGCAGATGAAGCAGGTGTTTTTTCATTCTCAGGTTTGGTTAAATTTTTTACTTGATTTGATTTCTGCGATTGACTAGTCCAATATTCAATTTTTACAGGCTCTGATGAAGGTTTCCAAAGCACTGATTTTGGCAGAACTCTGGTAACAGCGGTAGCATGGGCATCAACGGGTCTTCTTTATAATGTTAGATGTTTTTTCAGGTGAACAGCTTGGTGGAAAAGAGGAGTCAGTCTCAGTACTAATGTGTCTTACTGGTTTTGTTTGCTGCTTCACTAAGCTAGAGTAAGAAACTCCAACAGATGGGGTTCTCGATTCGACAATTTTACGGGCTTCAGGGTAAGGAAGTTTTTGGGTTATTTTAATAGTAATGATTTCTTTTTCACGGGTCCAAATAGGACAGGAGCGAGAATATGATGCATGATCACCTTTGCAATTTGCACAGCGTTAAGGTTTTTCACAAGTTTTACTGTCGTGGCCAAATTCTGCACAATGTGCACATGTAACATTGCCACGACATTGGCCATTGGTATTGGTATGGCCATAACACTGGCATTAACAACGGATGGGATTAGGGATGTAAGGTCGGATTGGACAATTTAAATAGCCGGCTTTAATTCTAGTAGGTAAAATATGGCTATTGAAAGTCAGTATTATATGTTTAGTAGGAATTATCTGCCCATTTCTACGGTTAGTGATACGGCGGACATCAGTGATATTTTGATCCTTTAAGTTAGTTAGAAGTTCTTCTTTTGTGGAAAATAACAGATCTGGTTCAGAAATTACACCACGACAATAATTTAAAGTTTGATGTGCTTTAACAGATATAGAGAAGGTGCCTATTGTATTACTATAGGACAGAAATTGTGACTGGTTGGCTATAGAAACTTCTAGCAGTAAATCACCAGATTGTAATTTTTTGAGGGAGTGGCCATCACCAAGAGCAGATTGGAAGGTTTTAGCTATGAGAAAAGGAGAAGTTTTTTTGAAAGAACTGTCAGACATGCTATCATTGCGTTTAACCACGAAAAATCGAGTAAAAGAGGAATTCTGTGGCATTTGTTGCTCTCCACATGGGAGAGAAATAAATGAAAGAGAAGTTTTTCCATCCATATTAAGCGAAAAAGTAATTCGGACCCCGGCCGCACCACCCACTATCGAGTCCAACAAGGGGATGCACATTCGTGCACCAGTGCTAATTAGGGTCTATACGGTCACAAGACAATCCTATGTCAGTCTCCATCCTTAACGAGATGACTAGTAATTGCTCGCTCACTTAATCCCTATAGCCAGTGACCAAAGTCAGCTGACCAGCCGATTGGTGCGTACGGGACCAATATGCACCTCCCGTCTACCTGAAGCAGAGGCCAAAGCAGTGTGTTGGTTTCCCTCAACTACCAGGATCCCCCTTTCCAGGGACACGGGTCGCCACGCACGGCCAACACGTGGGTGGTTTACAATTCTCCATGAGTCGATATACAGGATGATATCGGCTCATACAGAATTGCCCTCACCTCCGAAAAGGAAACCACAATGAGAGTGAAACAAAGATTAAAGAAAGACAAGAGGAGTAAGAGGAAAAGGGAAGGAGAAAGATCACTCAGGTGCCCGGGATTGTGAAGCCCGTGAATACCTAAAGAAGGTATCCCCCTGGGGGGGGCATTTTATTGATATTTAGATTTCATAATATTGCAATAACAGCTGATATAAGAATGATGTATAGACAGGTAAAAATTCATGAAAAGGATAGAGATTTTCAGAGAATTTTATGGAGAGATAGTCCTGAAAAACCAATAGAAACTTATCGCTTAAATACAGTAGCGTACGGAACTGCGGCTGAACCATATCCTGCAACAAAATGTTTGAATCAGTTAGCAATGGATGAGGGTCTTAATTTTCCAAAAGCAAAGACTATAGTTTTGAGAGATTTTTATGTTGATGATGTGTTAACCGGTGTTAAGAGTAGTCAGGAAGATACGAAATTGATGAAGAATTGCAGAATATGCTAGGAAAAGGAGGTTTTGAGCTACATAAATGGTGCACAAATTAATTATCACTGTTGAAAAACGCTGAGTTTACAAACATAAGTAATGATAATATACATAATATAGTGGGCAATAAGGCCATAAAAGTTCTAGGAGTTGAATGGCATCCTCATAATGATATGTTCAAATGCAATTTCAGTGATATAGATTATCAAAATGTCCCTACTAAAAGAATTATTTTGTCATATGTATCAACGCTTTTTGATCCACTAGGGTGGATTGCACTTTTTGTAATTTTAACTAAAATTATTCTTCAGCAGCTGTGGAAATTACAATTATCATGGGATGATCCAGTACCAGAAATTATTAACAAAAAGTGGAAAATTTTGTGCCATGAAGTCAAACTCTTAAATTCCATATATATATACCCAGAAAAGTCGTCTTGCCCAATTATTCTCGATGTGAAGTTCACGGATTCTGCGACGCGTCAGAAAAGGGTTATTCCGCCGTTATTTATGTTAAAACTTGTAATAACTCGAACATTGATGTGAAACTTTTAGCAGCTAAAACTCGAGTAGCACCCTTAAAGCCTATCACGATTCCAAGGCTCGAATTATGTTCTGCAGTATTACTGACATTTAATACAAGCTGTTAAATCAGCATTACATATAAAACCAGATTTAGTGCGCGCATAGAGTGATTCAAAAATTGTATTGTCATGGTTAACATCATACCTAAAAGATGACAAGTATTTGTAGTCAATAGAGTTGCAGAAATTCAATCCATATTACCAGCTGAAAATTGGAGCCATGTAGATGGAAAGGAAAATCCTGCTGATTGTGCATCCCGTGGATTACTTCCAGCAGAATTACTGTCCCATGAATTGTGGTGGAATGGACCACCATGGTTAAGAAGCAGTGAGGTTCCAGTGAATAAACCTATCTCGATAAATGAAGAAGATTTACCAGAAGCACGGAAAACATCATCACTTGTAATTTCTGAAACTGCAAAGGAACTTGATATTATATCGAAAATATCCTCGTTTCCAATGTTGCAACGCATATTTGCATGGATATTGAGATTCATCTCCAACTCTAAGGTAACACGTCCAGAAAGAAATACATTCTTTTTATCAAACAATGAAATTCAAGCCGCAACACGTTGCATTATTAGAATAGTTCAACAGATGAACTTTAGTAAAGAAATCCACTGTTTAGAAACCGGAAAGAATTACCTGCAAATAGCAGTCTCATTTGTTTGTGTCCCATTTTAGAGGATGACAAAATATTGAGAGTCGGAGGGAGATTGAAAAATGCACAGTTGTCAGAGAATGAAAAACACCCAATCTTATTACCATCAAAGCATCATGTGACTAAGATCATGATTCAACATTTTCACGAAAAATATTTGCATGCAGCTCCAGAACTTCTTCTTTCTTTAATTAGGCAGAAATTTTTGATCATTGCTGCCAGATCTGCATTTCGTAAAATAGTGAGAACTTGTGTTACGTGTTGTAGATACAGAGCTCAATCTGCAAAACAAATAACGGCTGATCTTCCAGTATCCAGAGTAACACAATCACGACCATTTAATCGAGTTGGAACAGATTTCTCAGGACCATTCATGATTAAATATCATGCTGGACGTGGATCAAAATCATTTAAATCATATGTCTGTGTATTTGTCTGCTTCGTGATCAAAGCAGTCCATCTTGAAGTTGTAGAAGATCTTTCAGCAAAGGCATTCTTAAAAGTGCATTAAAACGATTTAATGCAAGGAGAGGAAAACCTCTTGAGATTTTTAGTGACTGTGGAAGCAACTTCAAAGGTGCAGAAAAGGAAATCAACAAGTATCTATTGCAGTGCAAGCAGAATGAAGAAATTCACAAATTTCTGTCGTCAGAGGAAATAACTTGGACATTTAACCCCCCCCCCCCTTCAGCTCCACACTTTGGTGGACTGTGGGAATCTGCACCTTAAGAAAACCGTTGGTGATACTGTGTTAACTTATCCCGAATTCCAAACCCTAGTTACGCAAGTTGAAGCTTGTCTCAACTCTAGACCATTGTGTCCTATATCATCTGACCTAACAGACTTAACTGCTCTAACACCTGGCCATTTTCTAGTTGGAACTTCTCTGACTGCCATACCTGAACAAGATCTGAGTCAGAGTCCCTTAAATCACCTTGATAAATGGCATGTAAGGCAGTTCATGCTACAGCAATTTTGGAAAAGATGGAGCCGGGAATACTTAGCAAATAGCTAAATGGCAAAAATGCCACAAAGATTTGCAAGTTAATGACTTAGTTCTCATCAAAGATGACAGCCTTCCACCGCTAAACTGGAAATTAGGAAGAATAATAACTGTTCATCCAGGTTCAGACAATAGAGTTCGAGTTGTCACAATTAAGACTAGTGGTATCATAAATCGACCAATAGTGAAACTCTATCCCCTTCCTATACAAAAATAAAAACTATAAACTTTCTTTTTTCCTTTTTTATATTATGCATTAATTTTATTTGTGTTATTAATTGTTTTTTCATTATAGTAAAACTGTAAGAAGACCACTTAGCCACTTGTTGAAATTCTAAGGGATTTCAACGGGGGCAGGATGTTTTGGTAAAAATCGTCTGCTTTCATTTACAGGCTCCAGTAAGAAATTGTATTATTCGTTACCATGGTAATTTATTCTTCTTATTTTATGTTTTTGGCAGCATTCTACGTTTTTGTTTTAAGTTTGTGTTTATTCGAATGTAAAAAGATGATGGAAAGTTGATAGCCGTGCAATGGCTCGCATACTTCAGTGTTGAATAAATCGCATCTATAGTCCATATTTGTTGTGTTTAAGACCCAGCGTGTGTTGTTTCTTATTAGTTAAAACCGCTGGGAAGAAAAAGAAAACCCATGGCCACGGATGAGGTGTAAATTTCATAGGAAAAATTTTGGGCTACACTTTCATATTATGAACCTTTCTCCTGCTGGAGTAAAATTTCAGGAGGGGGGAGGGAAGCGATGAATTTTTTCAATCGTAGCTATTTCGAGAATAAATATCCTTTTGGAGATGGTTTTTTGATATAATTCTCTGGTAAAACTATTACTTATAAACATTTTAAAATGGGAGCTGCTTGATTTCCCTGTATATTCTGTGAAGAAAAAGTAAACCCGCAGTGAGGAGTAATTTTTTTTTTTTTGGACCCGTCATGCGATAGATCATCGGAATGTCTTTGGAATTCTCTTTCATATTATGAACGTTTCTCCTCCTGGAGTTGAATTTCAGCGGGGGGAGAGGGGGGGCGATGAGGGAGTAAGTTTTTTAAGTCGTAGCTATTTTGAGAATAAATTTCATTTTAGATGCGGTTTTTGATGGAGCTCCCTGGTAAATATAATTTATTAGATATAATCATTTTAAATGGAGGCTGTGCGATTTCCGGGTGCATTCAGGAGGAAAAAAGTTGTGCTGTAGTAAAATGTAAATTTCAAACTTTTTATAGACCCGTCGTATGCTAGATCATTGGAAAGTTTTCGGACCACTTTATCATGAATTTTTCTTCTCCCTTCCCCTATTTGGCCCCCTTATATAGGCATTTTTCGAACATCTTTGAAATCATTGCGTTTTTGTCATTTTAAATCGGATTTTTTTTACGGAGATTTACGATATATACTTTATAATACATGAAAAATTCATTAAGAGGGAGGGCAGGGTGCATTCTGCAAGGGTGGGGGGGGGGGATAGTTGAGATTCTAAGCTGAGCACCTTTGTGTCTTTTAATGATATGTCTTTCGTGATTATCATTGGAAAATTCTGCGACTACTATTTTATTTTATATATTTTATTTTATATCCCTCCCATCACTTTGCCCCCGCAATGGCCTCTTTTCTAAATTTAACCGACACCCGTCATGTGATATATAGTTGAAAAGTTTTATGATCATTAATTCATATTATGCACTTTCATTGCTCCTCCACCACTGTGCCCTCCTCGGAGTTAGTTTAATAGATTCCAGTAAAAAGTCTTCTAATAACGGGGAAATTGAAGAACTTATCCCAAATTATGTACAAAAATCACTAAAAGATTTTGATCACATTTACTATATTTTTAATTCTTGTTCTTGCTGCCACAATGGGTGCTTTTGATTATTTTTTCTTTGGCCATTTTGCTACTAACTGTCGAAAAATTTTAATTTTTCATATTTTAACTCTGCTTACCTTTTTATAAATATTCGCGACTTTTCAACTTTTTGCATCGAGGGAACGCCGTTGCATGACTTTTCTACTATTGTGGTTCCATTATAGCCTCCTTTCGTTTTGTTGTTGTTTTTTAAATCCATCTGTTTTCAGTTACCATGTACTTACTAAATTATCCTTTTTAAACATGTAATTACAAAGATTTTAATAATCGATTATAAAACATCTTGACTGTAGATTCTCGAAATTAATCGATGACTTTATCGATTGTGTTTTTTTACGATTACGATTTTAATAGATTGTTAAATTTTCGAGAATCGCCCATCACTACTAGGACATACCACTTACTAGAGAACTGCAAAAAGTGTAAGCCACCGATGTAATTCTGATACATCTTACTAGGGAAGTGCAAGAAGTGTAAGTCACCGATTTTGACAAAAGTAGTATCGTTGGAAAGATCTCATCGTAAGCAGTAAAAAACTCAATGGAACTATCCGCCGCAAATCAGCCGTTTTCGAGATATCCGACAATTTATGTTACGTAGCTAGGGCACACTTAATGGGGGACCGTAAAAAATTTTAATCTATTTTAACGAAAGTGGTATTGTTGAAAAGATATCATCGTGAGGATTAAAAAAACTCAATGGAATCACCCGTCGGAAATGAGACGTTTTCGAGATATCCGACAGTTTGTATCACATTGCTAATGCACACTGCTGGGAAACTGCATTAAGTGACATAAATTGTCGGATATCTCGAAAACGGCTAATTTCAGATGGGTAGTTCCATTGAGTTTTTTTACTTTGCAACGATACCATTTTCATCAAAATCGAGAAAACAATTTTTTGCGGTCCCCCATTCAGTGTGCACTAGAACAGTATGCATTAGCTACTGACATAAATTATAGGATATTTTGAAAACGGTTCATTTCCGACGGTTAGTTCCATTGAGTTTTTTCTCCCTCGAGATGATATATTTTCAACGATACCACTTTCGTTAAAATCGAGACTAAAATTGTTTGCGGTCCCCAGTTAAGTATGCACTTGTTGCGTGACATAAATTGTCGGATACCTCGAAAACGGATGATTTGCGACGGGTAGTTCCATTGAGTTTTTAACTGCTCTCGATGAGATCGTTCCAACGATACCACTTTCGCCAAAATCGGTGACTTACATTTCTTGCAGTTCCCTAGTTAGAGGGTTAATTTAAAAAGGGAAGCAAGATGCTAGTTCGTTAAAAGAATAAAATGGCGGGGGAACGATTTCATGGGGAAATATAAATGGAAGGGGAAAAAATGCAATTCTTCAGTATGAAAAACAAAGTGTCATTGATTAATAATTATGAATTGCAAATTGAAAAATACAATTAAATAATATGTTTTAACAATATCCTGTTGTTCCTAAAGAAATAAAGTTCTGTAATCTTTTAAAGGTTTTAGGTACAGTAAAACCCCGATAAATCGGATTAATTGGGACCAGATCCAATCCGAATTATCGAAAATCCGGAAAATTAGAAAAAAAAAATGAAATAAAATAAAACATACTTATAGAAAACCACCTTTATGTTTAAAATATTGATTATTTACAGACAGTAAAAAGTGTTTACTTTGTAATAAAACTAGTCGTTGGAGGCCACCGTAATACTTACCCATCATGGATATGTATATGAAAATAAAACATGTGAAAACTATTTATACAATGCATTGCAATTCATAAACAAAATTTAAATATTGTTAATATACATAGTAATGCTCTATTAAAGAACTGCTGATTACCAATTTCGACAAATTATATAAAACGCCAAACTACTCAAGTAGTAAAGAACTGCGTAAAAGAAACATCCTTATAACTACAAAAATAATAACTCTATTAACTAACAATTAACGGCGTCGGATTAAGCGTCTCATTTCCAATTAAAATATACCTCTGAATTGAAATTTGAATGAAATACAGGGTCATGAAAAATCGAAGAATGTGGAAAACAGGATTACAAATATCTCGGCAACTAATAATCCGATCGACTTCGTTCTATATGCAAAATGTGTGTTATTTTATTGTATTTTACGTCCATTCCTTAGAACAAAAAAATTCGAAAATTTTTATATACCTTTCATCAGAATGAACTTTTCGAGAGTCCGAAAAAAATAGTTCCGGAAAATCGAGGTTGCTGATATTAAATAGGCTTCATTCTTACATACTAACTACATACAAAATTTCAAGTCTCTATCTCAATTCGTTCGGGAGATAAAGCGTTTACAGACAGACAGACAGACGGCAAAAAAAAATTTCTAAAAATATGTTTTTCGGAATCTCCACTATCTAAAACGTGTAAATCCGTCAAAAAAAGTTTTTCGATTTTCAAAACGATTGCAAGATTTACCCTATACTACGTATGATGGGTAATTAAAAGTTTCTGCTGTACTAGAGATGGGCAATATCGTTTCTTTTAAGGAATCGTTCCAGCCGGATTCGTTCACCAAAAGAAACGAGTTCTTCGGATTCGTTCCGATTGAAATCGTTCCGAAAAAAAGGAACGATTCCGAAAAAAGGAACGAAACCGAGAAAAAAAGGAACAAAACGGAAAAAAGGAACGAATCTGAGAAAAAAAGGAACAAATACAATAAAAAAGGGATAGATTTTGAAAAAAAAAAGATTCCAAGGAAAAAAACGCGTGAGAACGATTTTAAGAAAAAGGGAATGAATTCGGAGGCAGGGATAACCTCCGAATTCGGTCCTTTGCAATTTCAATGAACGACATGCAGTCCCTAAAGCTTATTACTAATTTATTTTCTTACATGTCCATCTTTCTTCATAGCATTTCTTACCGTTCTCCTTATTTTTTTTATATTTTAAACAGATAATTTAAAATAATAATAATAATAATAATAAATGAAAAATAAAAAATAATAAAAAAAATCGTAAAATTTCAATAAACAACAAAAAAGCCACTTATAGCTAATCTCTTATTTCACACCCCCATCACCCTTACCCCTCTCTCCACTTATATCATTACTATTGCGCCTCTTGTCGGTGTGGGTGAATTTCGCACGCAGCGCAGAGTATCGCAGATGCCCAATATATTTGTTTATGTTTGGACTTGAAGTTTGTGGAATGCTATAACTCACGAAGTCATTGAACTTTTCTACTATAGTTTTAAACGAAATAGTCAACGCTCCTTCAGATGATTCGAAAATAGAGTCATTAGAGCTTGGCTATTGATATATAAGATATTATTGTATTGTGATAATTCAGAATTATCATAGGATTTTAAAGCAAAGTAACAGAAATAGGCATTTATTTCTGAAAGAGGTTTCACCATGAAGCTGCAAACTCAAAGTGACCCTCGCAGTCAAGCATCGCAAGCAATGTCGGCGATATCATAGGATCGCTACATCATTATCGATCAACGGAACCGACAGGCGAATGACACTAGGGTGAATGGACGATCGCCCGCATCATGCCTTTGACGTCGCTCCGGCACGAAGCGAAAGTACCAAGGTGTCCAGAACGCCGACAGACCGGCGCCGTGGGTGTGAAATTTCAGGTACCAATAATAACACGATTTTACTAATCATGTAATGAAGAAAAGACCATTAAGGTTCATGATTAGTTTGTGACCTCAAAAGGGAGGTCTAGAGGAGCTTCGGAATCGTAAGAAAAGAGAGGCCAGGGGGCTTGCAAGGAGGATTCTGAGAGAGATTTTCTCGCAGAGAGTGGAGAGAGAGAGCAGAGCGGTTAGCTCGGAGTGTTCTCTCGTTCCTGATCAAGTGAAGCAGCTCGGTTTTGAGAGCTGGTAAGATAAATCCCGCCAGTGGATTTTAGACCGTGATTCTGATCTCGGTACCCGTACGGCATCACGGAGTGTTCTCTCGCCAGGAGAGACAGCGATAACTCTCATCTTGAGTGGTTTGATAACGCCGTAATCTGTGAATTATTTTACCTTTACGTTGTGTATAATTTTTAGAGACCTTACGACTATCACGAACTTTGTGTTTTTGGAACTCAAAGAGAACTTTAGTTGAAGCTAGTTGGTATAAGAGCCTACGTGTTCTATAATAATTTTTATGCTGTAAATATTTACTCCAGAGGATCTTTTTTGTTCTACAAATAATAAATAGATTCTCCATTAAATATTCTCGCCTGGATTATTTGCCGAGCGGCACACACGCTACCTACCACTTAGCAATTTAATCTACTAAGGGCTAAGTTATTACAGTATATATAAAATAATTATCTTTCTATAGTAAAAAAAAACTAGCCTTAAAAGGAATGACTCCTGGAATGATGCTGATGTGGAAGATTTCCGGAACTAACGAATCCGGGTTGTCCAGTCCTTCCATGAGTCGAATAGACCAATCAGGAAAGGGCTCCGTCTATGCATCGCCATATGGGTTACCATAAAGAGAGGAAAGGTTACCATCGCCAACAATCGCCAAGTTTGTCGCCAACTTGGCGATATATCGCCAAATTTGGCGACCAAAATTAGTTGTCAAAAGTGTCGCCAACTTGGCGATAACTGTAATATTTCGCCAAATTTTTAATTTCTTTACAACACCAGTCGTTTGATACATCATTTGAGAGGTTTGCAACTGCTTATTCATATAATGGATGTCTTGTGTGTTATCCCCCATTCTGCTCCCCAGGGGGGACACATTTTTAATTTCTTTACAACACCAGTCGTGTTACACAAGATTTGAAATGTCTGCAACTGCTTATTCATATTATGGATGTCTTGTGTGTCACCCCCACACTCTGCTCTCCCCAGGGGGGGTCACATTTTTAATTTCTTTACAACACCAGTTGTGTGACACATCATTTGAAAGGTCTGCAACTGTTTATTCATATTATGGATGTGTTGTGTGTCATCCCCCACTCTGCCCCCCCAGGAGGGCACATTTTTAATTTCTTCACAACACCAATTGTGTGACACATCATTTGAGAGGTCTGCAACTGCTTATTCATATTATGTATATCTTGTGTGTAACCCCCTCCCCTCTGCCCTCAGAGGGGGCGCATTTTGTAATTTTTTTACAACACCAATTGTGTGACACATCATTTGAAAGGTCTGCAACTGTTTATTCATTATATGGATGTCTTGTGTGTCACCCCCACTCTGCACCCAGGGGGGCACATTTTTAATTTCTTTACAACACCAGTCGTGTGACATATCATTTGAGAGGTCTGCAGCTGCTTATTCATACTATGGATGTCTTTTGTGTCGCCTCCCACTCTGCCCCCCCAGGGAGGCACATTTTTAATTTCTTTACAACACCAGTCGTGTGACACATCATTTGAAAGGTCTGCATCTGCTTATTCATACTATGGGGTATTGGCGAGCGCAGCAAGCAGGGGTAGCCAATAATTTGGAATCGCGAAGCGATTACGCAGGGGGTTGGCGAGCATAGCGAGCAGGGGGGCGGGCCCCCCTAGTTATATATAAGATTATTCGGACATATATAAATATTATAATACATATAACATATGTGATATTATATGCACAGTAAATATTATATCCGTCAAAAAAAATAGTGATTCACTAAATTTCAAAGTTTTATTTCTTTAAATTTGAAATTTTTTAAGCTTTCAACTGAAAACCGATCGATTGGTTTAATTAAACTAAACAAATTAAAATAATATCCATTATTGCTACAGATTGTAGTAATATTATATAAAAAAAAATTCCTCCTTTTTTTTTTTTTTTTTTTTTTTTTTTTGTGGACGATGTTTGGCGATTGAATTAAACACATTTGCTTTAAGCCTGTTATAGATAGCACAAGCCTGTTATTGTTTGAGAATTCTACTTTTTTTTTTTTTTTTTGGAGTTCTAAACTTTTTATTTTCAAAACTATTGAAAATAGATTAAAAATTTTATTAAATTCAAACTTTTTTAGAAAATTTTACGTAATTAAAAAAAAAAAAAAATGTTCTAGTTGAAAATGAATAATAATACACAATGAAAATACATAAAATTTAGTGTTGTATTTCCAGTAATTTTTCGTTCAATAAAAACATAAGTTGGTATTAGGCTTGAAACACCATATTTAGTTTGAGGTGAAGGGAGTTTCACTTTGATCGAAATTCAAACTCAGATATACACTATCTGGCCATTGATGATCGTCCACTTAAGATTTAAGACATTTTGTTAAATATCTAGAAAAATACATGAGGAATTATCCTAAAACTCTCAGTGCATAAACATAATAGTACAGAGTATATATATCCGTGATTTTTTCCCGAAACTTTACAGGAGACCATCAACAAATTAAAAAAGAATGAATATCTTTTGGATAACTCTGTCAAAACTAATGTAGCAAAAGTTCTCAAACTGTAGGTTGTGATTAAGTGGCTTATTGTTATAAACTGTATTCATTTTTATGTCGATAGCATGTATACTCGTAGAGAAATTAAGTTTTTTATAAAAATACTCCCAAATTTTCCCAAGATTTTTGCTTATAATTTGCAGAATTCTGAATATAAAATAATATTCTTTTTCTGAAAATGTGGCAAACAACATTGCACATAATACCCTGTAATCAGAATTAAAAAATAATAAAAATTGTATGAAAAATGAGTAGGTTTACTAAATAATTTTTCACTGCGCATGCGTCAACGATACCAAAATTTCATTTGCATATTATGTTAGCTAAATGTATAGAGCAACTTTTGTGAAAGTCTCAAAATCATAGCTTGAAAATTCTCAAAATAATCGTCAATAGAATAAGCTGAAAATCCGTTGTTCCCAAAATGAAGCAAAAAAAATGGAGGGATTTTATCCAAATGTAGTAGTACGTCCCATATTGACACTAATCAATGAATATATTTCAATACTTCTTATTTTATGTTTTTGGGTCACTGAATCCGAATTTTTTACTTCTCCCCCCTCCCCCCCCCCAAAAAAAAGTAAAATAACGGCCAATATAGGGGGGTTTTTTATATTTTTTGAGGAAAAATTATCTAGAAATTCAAAAAGTAGACAAAATTTTTAAAAAAGTACGATACATGACAT
>CAXHSM010000145.1:0-158000 GCA_964019185.1 Maratus speculifer | reverse complement strand
GTAAAGTATGTCCCTGGTAACCAAAAGGTTGAACAGGCCTGCTCTAGACAATGTTTTGAAAGAAAATGGATTACAAATATAAATAAGCTAAACTAAAGTTTAATTTTCATAAAAAACAAATTTTATGTTCATTTATTTATATAATTAAAAATGGAACTTTATAATAGATTTTTCCATTCACTTCCTGATTTTCTAGAATTCTAAAAATTATTTAAACATTTGAGTTTCAAATAACTATACACATATTTAATTGTTTTGAATTTAACTATAAGTGTTTTAATTAGTTTTAAGGCACTTTTCTGTTATGAACAGGTAATAAATCGTTGAATAATTTTTTATGATTAGAACTATTTACGAGTTTTAAAAACAATATGACAACTAGTAGTGAAAATGCACTGATGAAATATCTTAAACACTTAAAAGTAGACAGTATAAATAAAAAGTAGAGTGAAATATTTTTTTTTTAATACAGTTTTATCAAGTAATAGTTTACCAAATTAGGCAAGTTTCCTGATTTTGGTGGGAATAGGGCATCCAGATTGTACATTTTTGTCATAAGTTGTAAGTCTCTTAGGCCTATTGTTCAGTGTACATCTAAATATGCTCCGTATGAAGTTTTCTTTTGTTTTTCTACCACATCTTACTTTTTGATAATAGTTTAAAAAAAAAAAAAAAATTACTTTTTCAATTTGCTTTGAAATTTTATATAAGTTTTACACATGTGCATCAAATGTAAAAGCAGCTTATTAGTACAGCCAGCGGCTTGTTAAGAGAAAACTGCACCTGGAGCAAAGTTTCAATTTGGTGGCCCCTCCACTTTTCTCTTTGTGAGAAGTGTCACAAAATTGAAAAGTGTGAAAACATAAATGAGTTTAATTGATTACATATTTTGTGTTTACTTTGGAACTTTAAAAGGTTTGATTTTTTACAACTAAATAATATAAGAGAAAATTTCACTTATATTTTGACAAAAGATATCTGGAAAACATATGTAGAATAAATGCATCTAGAGTAGAGTATAACACTTTGTAACCCCTTTTAGATTCTAAGAAAGAAGTCTCAAGCTATTTTTAGAATGTATATTTTTTAACCCCCCCCTTCCAAAAAAAAAAAAAAAAAAAAAAAAAAAAAAAAAAAAAAAAAAACTTTGAAACATTTAAATATATAATTTTTTTACAAGAAAAGAAGAGACAAACCAGATTGGTAATATAAATTTGGCACCTTCTCACTTTCTGCGCCCAACGCGGCCACTCCCTTTGCCCGGCACTGAATATATAACATTAGATCATAACTTGATGTAACTGTAGACTATAAATATTTATTTATAGAATTTTCAATCTAGTATATTTGTATCTTAAATTTTAATATTTTGTTTGGTTTATTAGCATGATTTATGCTTTGATCATGAATGCAGTGATGACAAAGATCAAAGTGTGAAATACAAACATTTTTGTAGGGTGTCCTTGCTAAAATTTTGATCATTGAATTGTAGGAAATTTTGATTTATTCTTTCATAATAGGATATATGACTGCAAAATTAATTAAACAATGTTAATAGAATAATCTAATACAAATACAGTTAGAAAATAATTACTAAATTGATTAATTAATAACAACTTTTTAAACAAACTTCATCACTGAAAACTTCATTGACACATTCAACGTAGTTTAATATAGGATGAAAAAGAATGATAAAGTGGTTAAACCAAAATTAATTATGCAATCAAAGTCTTCTGTTTTTTTTAAAGATAAATCTGGTAAACCTTGGTTGGAGTAACTCCTGACTTTCATGCATTTTCTTGTGTTCTCGATTTTTGATATTTGCCTGTTTTTCTGACACATTTTTAGCTCACAGGCTATCAAAACCTGGGAGATTATGTGCCCGTCCGTTCTGTATGTGCGTAACGCGATAACTCATAATAAAAATATCCGATTCATTTGAAATTTTGGATATATGTATATTCTGATAAGGCGCTTCCCTGATTAGTTTTTGGAGTTCATTCAATATGTGTAAGAGGGACAATGGGGACTGATGCCCTTTTCAGCTTCTTTCTGATAAGGCAAATCTCTGAATAGTTTTGGAAGTTTAATGGTTAAGTATAAAAGAGGGGATAAATCCTGTTAATTATATAAATGGGTTTTTATTATGAATTTTCTGATTTGCTCTGTCTGAATTGTGTATATAGATTTTTTAGATGATAAAGCATATCTCTGATTAGTTTAAAGGGTTCAATGATTAAGTATAAAATGGGAAAATGGAAGGAGCTGTTTTTTTCCCCTGTTTTTCTTGGGATAAATCCTGTTAATTATATAAATGGGTTTTTATTATGAATTTTCCGATTTGCTCTGTCTGAATTGTGTATATAGATTTTTTAGATGATAAAGCATATCTCTGATTAGTTTAAGGGGTTCAATGATTAAGTATAAAATGGAAAAATGGAAGGAGCTGTTTTTTTCCCCTTAATTTTTTTTCGAATAGAATTAATCCTTGAAAATATAAGGCTGTAATGTACAATTAGTATGCATACCCTGTGAGCTTAATGTCATGAGTTTAACTGGGCTATATTCTTTTTATTTAATAATGTATTTAGATTGTGAATAATTTATCTCAGTTAAAAAGGAATATGTTCACTATAATTTTGTATGCGATTAAAAGGAAAGAAAAAATTTCTTCAGCTATGAATTTTCTGATTTGCTCTGTCTGAATTGTGTATATAGATTTTTTAGATGATAAAGCTTATCTCTGATTAGTTTAAGGGGTTCAATGATTAAGTATAAAATGGGAAAATGGAAGGAGCTGTTTTCTTCCCCTTAATTTTTTTTTCGAATAGAATTAATCCTTGAAAATATAAGGCTGTAATGTACAATTAGTATGCATAGCCTGTGAGCTTAATGTCATGAGTTTAACTGGGCAATATTTTTTTTATTTAATAATGTATTTAGATTGTGAATAATTTATCTCAGTTAAAAAGGAATATCTTCACTATAATTTTGTATGTGATTAAAAGGAAAGAAAAAATTTCCTCAGTTATTTATAATTTTAAATCACATTAATAACCTAAATACAACACAATGAGGTTTTTTTTTTTTTTTTTTTTTTTTTTTCTTCTACTTGTAAGAAGTATATTTGATATCAGTTATAATGTACTTTCATGGGACCAAAAAATATGGTATGTAATAACCAGAATATGTTATAAGCAATAACCAATAAAATTCAGTGCAAAATGTGAAAGAAAATGGCACATAAGCCAATAATAGAGGCTTAAAATAGAAATTTTATGAGTTAAAAAAAAAAGAAAAGAATTACTACTTGCATGTTTATTTTACAAAAAACAATAACATATTTTTCGTTGTTTTCTTTGATTATTTAACGCAGTAAAAATTTACATTTTCAGGTATCAAATTAGGGTATATGTCTTTTTCGTGAAAAGCAGCTAAAATAAACTTTACAAGCTTTTTTTTACTTTTCTTTAGTTTGAAGTAAGATTATCTCTTTCTTCTCCAACAGTTTAGGTTTGATAACAAAAGATATGGGCTATTCAACAAATGGATGGAAGGGATCAGTATCTTTCGTCCTACAAAATGATGCTTCATCATACATGAAACGCAACTAAAATGTAAGACTCTGCCTCACCACCACAAAAACGCCAGCAAGTTATGTCTATTTAGACCTTAAAAGATCTTTAGTTTTGGGTGTATGAAAACACAATATTAAACCTATGAGTCAACTGTTAAATTAAAGTTTTCAGGTGTTTTCCTCCAAGATATGACTTGGCAGACTACTTGCATTTTAATATGCAAATCAAGTTTTATCAATTTTTCATCATCCTGTAATTTCTTATGTGAATTCAATGAGGTGATTGTCTGTGCTGCTATTTCCTAGTCTGTAAATAAAATTCAAAAAACTATTTAAATTTAAAAACACATATCACAGATGAAAACATACCTCCAGAAATTATTGCTTACATGTGAGCTGTATTGTAACTGAATTCTTTTGTGTGTCCTTTTAAAAGAAAATAAATGCTTACACACATTATGCTATTGTAAGCATCTTCCACTCAAACAATGTATATCAATTTCAATATGCTTAAAATAGTGTAACTCCCTCAAATGCTGCTAACAGTTTTTCTCTATAGACTAATGGAATGAAATTTTTTTTTAATGCCCCTATAAATGAATTAGAAATGCTACACGTTTCATTTTAAACATCAAATGTGCCTCAGTAACTTAGCAATTATAATATATTATGCAACTTAAAACATAGACAAACAAACCAAATATTTTCTAAAATAGAAAAACTTTCATTACAAATGAAAAGATCCATATAATGACCTTCACAAAATTGATCTCAGAATAATATGTACTGTATATACTCATGCATAAGTTCAGAAATTTTATTAAAATAAATTCCTATACCTACAATGATATAGAATTTAAAATTTCTATACCTACAATGGTATAGAATTTAAAATTTCTATACCTACAATGGTATAGAATTTAAAATTTCTATATCTACAATGATATAGAATTTAAAATTTCTATACCTACAATGATAGAATTTATGTAAGCATATAATGTATCATAAAATTTTGTGGAAATTTTCATATGGATAGGGAAAATATTATGAGTAAAAATATTTTCTTCACTCCTGCATCAAGGCCATAGCTAAGGGGGTGCTACAGACGGCTCAGCCCTCTCTAAAACATTTCGAGCCTCCCCTGGAAAAGATTTATTAATGAATTTATGTTCCGAAAATCCAGATGAAATTCTGCTGAAAAATCTTATTTAGTTTTGAGGATCTTTTACAGTTTTGCAAAAATACTAAATTGTAACTAAAATAAGTGTTTCAACATTTGCTTATCCTATTTGAACAAATGCAGTCAACATGTTTAATATTTCTTTGTTATACACTTGAATTTTTCATCATCACATTATTTTCTTAGCATAAAATGAAGTTATTACAACAGTTTAATGAGAAATATAGTAACTACAGTGTGAATGTGCACTAATTTATCTTTCTTCATCGCAGAGAGTGAGAGAAAATATGAAGCCTCCCCCCCCCCCCCCCCCTATTATTCACTTCTATCTACAGTCCTGCCCTGCATCTCAAAAAGGAAATCTCAAAAATAAAGATCTCCTGTATTCACAGTGCCCAATAGATAACTACTGTCTAGAAAATAACTACTGTTCAGAAACTAGATGCTATAAATAAATAAAGTCTTATGTGTCCAGTAGCTAATAGCCAACAATTCTTATTTTCTATGTTATAGAGCAGTGCAAGAACATAACTATATAAAAAGCCTACAGCAAGAACATGTATATTTTTTATTTTTCAACTTTTAAAAAATATCGGTTGTGCACATTTTTCTTTGAACCACACCAAAATAAAGTGCACTAAATGTTGCAAAGTACTTGCATTTTTTTGTTTTAATAGAATAACAAATTGCAGATTCTATTATAATAAAACAGTTTTCAAACAGGTAATTGCAATTGAAAATTTTTATTTTTTCCATTGCCAAAAAGAAGCTGGCAAATCTTAAATTTTGCTCACTAAAACAAAATATAAAATTTCAAATAAATATGCATCTAATAAATAAATAAAACGTTTGTTTTATATTCTATGAATTGAGAAATTGGGCCATTTGGCATCTTAAGCAAGCAATATGAGTGACTATTCAAATGTAACTTGATTCACATATTACTATTTTAGTCTTATGTGAACACTGAATTGAGTTTTTCTTTCAAATAGGTATTAAAATATATGATTCACTCATTTCATCATGTTAGTCCGTCTTATATTTTAGAAGAAAGTGAAGCTTACAACACTATTCAGAGATGAATTTTTAAAATAATTGTAGAAGGTTTTCTCCATACAGGTACATAAAATACAACATTTGATTGTTAAGATATCAAATAGAAATCATCAGATTAAAAAAAAAAAGTTTCTTGTTTTTTGTGAAATATACACTTTAAAAAATGAGTATAGTAGACTCCCTCAAATCCACAACTCTCTAAAATTCGTACATATTTTACAGTTGTAAACAATGAGACATTCACTTCAGACATAGAAATAAAATTTGACTTTTTTAGTTTTATATCAATTCCATGTATATTTTAATTTGTAATTTTTTTAATATTACTGAATTCATGCTTTTTCATGAAGGAAGAATAAATTTATTTCTGAAAAAAATCAAGATATTAATCAAGATCAATTAACCAAGATCAATCTTTTTACCAATTTTATGTATTAATCAAGCTTTTTTGGTTATTAAGTCTGGTTAAATCTGAAATAAAACTTCCTTATTTTATGAATTAGTAATGAACATTTTTGAGGCAAGTTTCGTTGAATAATTTAGGAAAAATATATTTCATGATTATAGTGAATATTTTATCATACATTATTAATTATTAACTTGACCTTTACTTTTAATATGTTAATCATTTTAAAAATTACTTAAATTTTTATTATTTTAATATTTTATTACATTGTAAGCATTCAGTATAGTTATGATTGCACTATTAGTTACATTCAAATTACTGTTTAAATAATTTAAAGCAATGATCAGAAATTTGCAAAATTCTAAAATCCGCACTAACTCTGGTCTCAAGCTGTGTGGATTTGGAGGAGTCTATTGTAATATAATGAATAATTTGCATTCAGATATGTATAGGATCAGGTAAGATTAAATTTCTATAAAATCTATTGAATACATATTTGATATTTCACGTTTATTTTGAAGCTTTAAAAGGTTTAATTTTAATTCAGACAAGTAAGTAAGAGAAATTGCAAAGGAGATCTGGAAAATGGCTGTGGGGGGGAAAAAAATCAGTACAGTATAACAGTTTGCAACCCTTTTGTATTCTAAGGAGGAAAACACCAGATATTTTAAGAGTCTGTTTTGTCACAAGCACAGAAGGAAAATTCCAGACTCAGAAAAGAAAAAGTCAATCAAAGAGACAAAACACATAAAACAGGTATGAAAAAGGAAGACCTCAGTTCAGAATTAATTTTAGTGTTTTGGAATAAGGAACAATGCAATAATTTTTTAAATGATTACTGAACACACTTTCATTAAGAAGAAATTTCCTTGTACGTATATATTATAGATGCAGATTCCTAAAACTTTTAAGGAGCCAGTGGCTCATAACTCAAATACTACAGTCTCCACCAATTCCTGAGAAAATTTAAGAAACAATGCAAATTTTGCTAAAAGATCACAGAACAAAAGCTAATTTTATCAAACGATCACAAAAAACCCACAACTTTTGCCAAAAAATCATTTAAATCTATATTTTCATCCAATGTCATGGAAAAAATGCAATTTTGGTTAGAGGATCGCTAAAGAATATGCAATTTTTGTTAAAGGATTAAAAAAAAAAAAAAAAACATAAAAAAACATGGGATTTTCTTGAGAAAATTGTGGAAAGATACAATTTTTGTCAAATGATCACCAGAAAAAACACAAAATTCACCAAATGATTGCAACTTTGATGCTGGAAATTCGTCGGTAAGTTGTCACATGGTGACTGTAAATCTGCACTTTAATATGCAAGTAAATAAAAAAAAAAGAGAGAGAGATTGGCAGTATAAATTGGTACCTCCTCAATTTCTACGCTCAGAACAGCTGTCTCCTTCACCCTCCCTTTTGTATGGGTCTACTTCATAGTTATTACAATGTTTTTAATATACATAAAAGACTAGAGTTATAAATAAGGTTTATGTCTGAGAAGAGCAATAATTATTTCATTACTTTATCATTCAGTTCTTCCACTTCTACATTACTTTATTATTGTCAGAAGTTCTATTTCTACTCAGATCTCAATGATAATCCTTTCTTTTTTCTGAACTTTGATTACAAATAAAACTTTTTAAAAATTAAACAAATTTAGTTTTTCAGCTTGTTGAAAGAATTTTTTTCTTTTTTAAATGAGACGTTAAAATACTTTTTACTTATTTTGGTAATTTCAGGCAATTCTCAAATGAGAACAATGAAATATATCCAAAACATTCTCTTTTGTTGTATGATTCCCCAAAACCAATGATCAAAGACTAAATTTTATCATACATCTTAAAAAGCATTCTAAAATCCAAAACTGCTCTGTTAATCATAAAACAAAGGCCTTGTCAGACTGGGGATGGTGATGGAATTTTCTCTTGAAAGATATATGATACTCCTCCCAAAAGTAGGTGTGTTTCATAAAAAATATAACCAGTGTTTAAAAGAAGAAAAAAAAATATATTTTAATTGCTAAATCTTTAAAAATATATAAATTTCGGTTTTAAAATTCATAAGTTACAAATCATATTTCCCTTTTAAATCAATTTCAAAACATAGATATATTTAAAATTAATTTTCAATAAAAACATTAACTGTAACTTATGATTTTTAATAGAAACAGATTTCAAAGAAATTCAGATATGCAAATCTAAAGTTGTGGCACACCTGCCAAGTAGTTTTTGAGTTATACTTTAAACACTACCCGTATTGCAATGTTCAGCAGTGATTAAAAAGAAATCTAACAGTGTAATTCCAAATTTTAAATCTTCATTATCCCTAAATTATTTGATTGAACAAATTATTTGGTATCAAAAGGTAAAATTACTGAAAAATACAAATATACTGTCAAAATTGAGTGTTCAGATTGAAAATTTCAGAGTTGGGTACAATTTTATTATAAAAACAGCTCTTTGTTTTTATTATTATTATTAAAAAAAGACAATTTCTGTTTGAATGGTTATTTTCATTTTTCTCAACAATAATTTGCAGATTAAAATGCATAACTTTTTTAATTTATTTTTAATATTTTTTGTACAATAATGAAAAAAAAAAAAAAACTTTTTACTAACTTTACAGCAAATTATTATAGAAGGAAGTTACTGGTACCAAATGATTAGAAATAAAGTCTACTTTTAAATGACTATAATGTATATAACATTTGCTTTGGAGCAGTGGTGTAATCTCTATAAATAAAAGGAATTCTGAGGATAATTAATTGAATAATTATTTGAGGCACAGATAGGCTCTCATCCTCTATACCTTTTATTTATAGAGATTTTACACAGCTTAGGTAAACGCAGAAGAAATATAAAACAGATAATGTATTTATCACAAAAAATCGTCTGCTAAGAAAATCTTTTTTCATTTTGAACTCTATAAATAAAAGGAACAAAGCAGAAGAAATATAAAACAGATAATGTATTTATCACAAAAAATCGTCTGCTAAGAAAATCTTTTTTCATTTTGAACTTCTATAAATAAAAGGACAGATAGGCTCTCAAACAGTGAATCGTCGAATATAATTGAAGAACAAATGGAAGAACAAATGGAAGAACAAATGGAAGAACAAATGGAAGAACAGATGGAAGAACAGAAAGAAGAACAGATGGAAGAACAAATGGAAGACCTCTTCATTAACAATAAAAAAAGATATGCAAACGAAACCCCAGAACACCGATCAAACATATCTGCCGGAAACTGACGAGACATGGCACAGAAACGTGAATGTGTGGGGTTGTAGAACTGGCATTCAGATAGTCTTCGGGCTACTGAGGGCGGGCAACCGTCTAGTCGTATTAAAAAAAAAAGTGTCCATGCTCTAAAATAAAGAGTATACCTTAGAATGTATGTACTATTGCTTTCTTGAGAAACAGAGGGTGTACGGTGTTCCTTACAAAATTCAAGAAGATATATGCTGTATATCCTCCACTACATCCTTGCTTAGGAGCCATCCATCTTCATATTAAAATGAACCCAAACTTTGCCTTTTTTTTTTTTTTTTTTTTTTTTTTTTTTTCCCCAATTGCAATACAAAAGTTTGACACCATAAATAAATTCTACACCTTACAATTAGCCTAAAAGCAAATTTTCATCAAATTTGTACAAAAAAATTTAGAGAAATGGATTGTTATGAGCCTATTTTTGGGGCCGTATCCAAATTGCAGTTTAGTCTCGATTGTTGAAATACAATGACTGTGCATTCTATTAACCCTTCACTGCACTATTTTTTTCTATTGTTATGAAAAAAATTGTTTGAAACCTATGTATCGGTCTAATAACTGGAAAAATAATAAAAAAAAAATTACTTTTGAAATTTTCAGCTAAATTTGATATTTTATGGTGCGTAACCTGTATGCACAATTAGGATGTTTTAATAGTGTATTGCTATATTTTGCAATTAAATGGGCTTTAATTAATTAATTTTACATGCTTAACACTCTGCAATTTGCTTTATATTATTATTTTTAGGTATTGGGTTAAAATGATAAAACTAAATTTAGCCTGAAAAGCATGATCGATATTTTTTTTCTTTCTGATAGATAAATTCTAATTTTGTGTCAAATGTATACATCTCACATGGACAAAGTAAGTGTTGTTCCATTCTTTGGACTGTTCTTAATTAGTTACAGTGATCCTATTGGCCAAATTCATGACACATAATGAGAATTATTGAGTTTTTAGGTATGTGCCATATATGACCCATGGTGCAGTGAAGGGTACAATGTATTATTTCTTGCCAATATGACCATTTTACTCACTTAATATGTTTTGATTATTACAAGCCCAACTATTTTAATAAAATAAGTAAAATATATTGTTTCAAATTATGCTTTTCTAGACATATAAATGACTACTTAGCAAACATTTTTTTTTTTTTTTTTTTTTTTTTTTTTTTTTTTTTTTTATCATAATTTAAAAACTATTTAGAAGAAAATTTTGAAATTGAGAATTTGTATCAAGCTGGACATAATAAATATAAATCTATATATATAAAAAAAATAATAAATAAAACTATTCTACAATTCATATATATTTTTTTTTTTTATGAGTATTAATTTCATAATTTATAAACCATATCATAAAAATTTTTAATTTACAAATCCAATGTATTTATGTTTGGTTTTTTTAGTATTATAACCACATAAGATATTATCACATTAGAATTATAATTTCACGAGATATTAATGAAAATATGAAATGAAATTTAAAATATGTCAAAATTGGGTGTTACCATTGAAAAATATAAAGTTTGATTAAGCAAATTTTATATGCATCACTTAAAAATAGACTTTATTTAACATCTTTTGGTTCCAATAGCTTTCTTCTATTGCAATTAGTTGCAAAATTAATAGAAGAAGTTTATTTTATTTTTTCCAATGAGTGAACATGTTATTTGGCAAGACAACACTTATCATACCTATTATTATAGTGAAATTTTAATTACAGCCTAAATCAACAACAGTCTTCCACAGTGATCTGCTATTATAGTAGTAAATTATGTGAAGCTTGTTGGAAACAACTGCAAAAAATTGTTCATACACAAAAACAAGACTTCCTGAACCAAAGATAATACTAGGGCTTCTCTCTTCTTATAACTGTTTAAAAAAAATTAAACATTTTCTATGTCTTAAAAAAGAAATAATAATAAAGATATAAATGTGTAAATGAATGTTTAGAAAAATATTTTTAAAGCACAAAATATTCATTATAATCAGTTCAAAGTCAAAACATTTTTATTCCCCAGGGGAATACTTAGGCTTTCACAGGCTTCACAATCCCAAGCACCTGAGTGATCTTTCTTTTTTCATTTTCCTCTTATTTCTCTATGTGAGTCGATGTCATATTGTATATTGACTCATGGAGAATTGTAAAACAACCACAAGTTTGATGTTTGTGGTGACCTATGTCTCTGGAAAGGGGGATCCTGGCAGTTAAGGGGAACCAACACACTGCTTTGGCCTCTGCTTCTGGTAGATGGAGGTGTATATTGGTCCCATATGCATCAATCGGCTGGACAGCTGATTTTTGTCACCGGCTAAGAGATCAAGTGAGCAAGCAACTACTAGTCATCTCGTTAAGGGTGGAGATCAACACAGGGTTGACTTGTGACCATATGGGCTCTGGTTAGCATTGTTACACGAATGTGCATCCCCTTATTGGACTCTGTAGTGGGTGGTGCGGGCTGAGGTCTGAACATTTCAATTCCTTCTATTTTTCTCCTTTGTGGAGAGCAATAAATCACACAGATTTCTTCATTCACTAGATTTTTCATAATTAAACATACTGATAGCCTCTCTGATAGTTCTTTTTAAAAAAGTCACCATTTCTCATTGCAAAAACATTTCAGTCTGTCTTGGGGGATGGCCATTCTCTCAAAAAACTGCAATCTGGGGATTTACTAGTTGGAGTTTCTGCAGCCAAACAATCACAAATTCTCTCTAAGTGCTCTACAATAGGCACCTTTTCCGTTTCTGTACAAACATATAAAACTCTGAACATAAGTTGTGGTGTAATATCCGAACCAGATCTGCTTTTTTCCACAAAAGAAGAACTTCTAAATAATTTAAAGGATCAAAATGTCATAGATGCACACCATATCACTATCCGTAGAAATGGGCAGATAATTCCTACAAAACATATTATTCTAACATTCAGTAATCCTACATTACCAACAAGAATTAAAGCTGGCTAACTAAGTTGTCTAGTCTAACCATATATACCAAATCCACTCCATTATTTTGAAAGCCAGTATTACGGCCAGACTAACACTGCCTGTTGTGGATCTGTTATCTGTGTATGTCGCACTGGAGCAAAATCCCGAAAAGCTGGCCAAAATTTGAAAATGCTATTCAAATTGCACAAAACTTCATATGCGGGTGTTTTTCAGAATGCTAATTACAAAAAATAAAATAAAGGCAGATCTCATATGGCAGAATAAAATTTAAATGCTTTGAAAGTTATTCCATTAGTATGAAATTATTATTTATGAATTATTTATTCATATACTTTTCAGGATGCTAATTACGATTTAAAAGTTAAAGTTGAAAAATAAATAAATAAAATGACAGAGTAAAAGAAAACAATTAGATTTAAATAAAATTTAAAGCTTCAAGGCTAAGCTTCTCAAGGAATTCTCAAGAAGCTATAATATTTTTAATTGAAATTTAAGTATGTTAATTAAAATATTATAATATTTAATTTTTATATGACTAAAATAAAATGAAAATATATTCCACAAATTTACCTTCTGAATCAACTGTCGTATAATAGACTCTTCAGAGGCTGAGGTGTCAAAATAGTTATTAGAACTTATTAGCTGTATTAGAAGATGCTGTGACTCTAGAGACAAGGATTTTAATTATTTCCATGGTTATTTACCTAAGTTTTAAATGAAAGGATCTGATGACTATAAAAACATATCTTTCATTTTTTTTCATATTACTACATTTTTCGAAAACTCTTCTCGATACCTTTTAATCAGTTTGTTGTACAGTTCTTGAGCGTCTTCTGACATTTACCAAATTGGCAATAATGAAGATGATATTATTTCTTTGTCATTAATAAGTAGTTTGTGCACTTTAAAATAGGCATATAGAGCCAGAGATATAGTTCAATGGATCTATAATCTGTTTCTAAGAAAAAATAATCAAATAAATGACATGGCTGCAAGAAATTACGTATCATGTAGAATCGTTTGATCAAATATTCAGCTACAATCATTATAGAAGTAAAAACAGTTGCGTTTTTAAAGAATCATTAAGCTACATTGCCATTATTTGTGCTTCTAAATACGGTTTTGGTTTTATCGGCGAGAAGTTGTAATTGTAAGGGAAATATATTTTGTTTTGCAAGTTCAGTTGTCTTCTTCTGATGTGGAATAAATGCTTGCCATTTCTTTTAATCCAGTTTGTATGCCAGATATAAGCAACTCTCAAAACATCTTAGCATGCGATGTGGACATTTCAAATTGTAAATGATCTTCATTCGCTTTTAATTTGTAAACTGTCATGTCAGTAAGAAGCTGTTTTGAGATTGCCTGACATAGGGAATAATGTTTAGTATTACATTAATTCGTAATTAACAACTTCATCTTTATCAGTGATTGTATTAAATGGAATAAGATTATTCTCCTGATGTTTATTATAATCTATTTCATTGATGGTGTAGCTTCTGTATTTTTGTGAAAAAAAAAAAAGGATCTTACTGGACCTAATGAAATGAAGATCTCTGATGAAGTCTGAAAACTCTAAAACAAAAGACTGAATTGGGCCACATATTTTAAACTATTGAGCAATCTAGGATAGGATTTCCATCCTGTATCATTAATACGACCATCTTATGTATCTCTAAACTAGGCACATATTCTTATAGACAGGGAAGCAGCAACACAAACAATCACCTCATTGATGTTCATGGCTGAAATTCCAGAACTACATAAAATTTGATTTTCATGTTTTCTACCAAAATAGGACTTGGCAGATCAATTGTTTTTTAATATGTGAATTCAGTTTTAACAATCTTTTATTTCAGCTGCGAACTCAATGAGGTTATTGTCTGTGCTGCCGCCTCTGTCTATTAGATTTAGTCTTGATTAACAATCCAGAGATGTTCATGATTCTAAAGTTATGGTAGAAATGAGAAAGGGTGGGAAAATCAACAGGACCGTAACAAGGTGTTTTGCCCCCCCCCCCCCCCCCCAAAAAAAAATTATAACTTTGGGCCCCCTCCCCTCTCCCACACTTTCAACTGAGTTTTTTGAAAAATATTTATATCGAAGTTTCCATATAAAGAGACAAAAGATTTCGAATTGTGCATAAAGACGTAAGCCCCGCAACACTTTAACAGGCTCGAGGACTGTGCCTTGTCAGTTTCAAAGCCCGCTTAAGGATTAGAAGTAGAGGAAGCCTGACGTCACAGGGCAGGGGTGGGGGGCTATTATCCTATCATTTGTTTTTTCATTTACTAAATCCATTTTCTATATGCTTAAATTATTCGAAATTTTACCATGGAAATTTCGAGTAAATAAAGTTTTTACTATTAAATTAAAACTGACCATCTATATATTATACACATTAAAAAAATATTTTATTAAACACATAATTATACATAACCAATTAATTTTGCAAAAGACAAATATGGAATTACAGTTGAGAATATTTGAACTTCAAAATATTTTTTATGTTTTACAAATTGAAGCATAGTAAGGAAAAAATATTTCATAATAAAAAAAAACTATATATGTTTTTACTCTGATTGAATTTATTGAATTAAAAATTAGGTTTGAAAAATAAATTTGGGGGGCCCTTTGTATTTTAGTGGGTAAGCATGGATGGGCTTTATGGGCCTGTGAGATTATTTAACACTGCGGGAAAAAAAGAAAGAAAGAGTATAGGAAATTTTAAAATAGCACAATTTCTTATTGTGACATGAATTTAGAACACTAGATTTTCCAAGGAAATAAGAGTATAAATTAAATTAGAATTTACTTATTACTTGTTAACAAACAAAATAGTTTAACATATGAATGCAATGGAATCGGAGGTTGATGCATGAATTTTTTCTTGGATCCCATTTTGTGAAAAATAAAGTTATTTTTATGAAATTTATTCCAGTTATTGAAATTCGCATCAAACATTTATTAGTAATAACTTATTTAAGTCTATATGCTAAATTTTTCATTTCTGGTGAACTTGTTTCCTTTGCAAAACACATATTTTAAAACCTAACACTATAAAATTAATTAGAGTATATTTTTATGGAATAGAATTTTGTGAATGGTGTGTTTTATTAAAAAGAATTTTGTGAAGGAACTCTAATGAAACGCTTAAATGAAAAACATGTAAATGAGAAATGTGTGTTATTAAAATGTGCTCTATTAGTATACATATATTTTTCCAAGCTGTGTAAAATTTTCCAATACTTAAAATTTTTAATAATAGCAATATAAATTACATAAAGTAATAAATATGACTTACCAGATTAGTATAGGAGTAGATCTTTTTCCTCTAGATATACACTTAATTTTATAAATACTATATTATGCGTATTACTAAATCAGAAAAAAAAATTATACAAAAATCCACATCTGTGTTGTCTACAAACATGTACTTGTATGCATTAGCTGGCTGCTTAGTACTTGAATAGGCCAGTACCTAGTACCAAAGCGAGTATATATACTCCCTTCAAGGTCAAGGAATCCGGTTGCTAATTAAGCTGTTAACATTTTAAGGTGATTCTCTAGATATGATTTGTGTCACCCACGTAGTGAAATCGGTGTGAAAAATGACCTATCTTCTAAGAACATAATATCCCGGTGTTTCAAAAGAAAACATCCTTTTGTCACTAAGGCTACGCGCGAATATCACTACTTTCCAGTTACACAAAAAGAGCAATAAATCGATCTTTGAAGATGCAGTTTCCGACTATCGGTGGGAGGAGAACAAAAGGATGCTAGTTTTAAAACCTCATTAAATGATTTTTGAGGTCCGAAGCCTATCTAATTGACAAAGGATGGGAAAATTTTTCTCTTCAGTCGTAAAGCTGTCAACTGATTTCGCGTGCGATTTCTCACTTGAAGTTCAAATTCAGCGCACTGAAAAAGCAATTTATACATCAAAGCGCCGACAAGAAAGATCAGAGAGTGCGATGCTTGACCACAAAAGTGCTATGAACCTGGTCCTTAAAGATCAAAAGGGTCGCTGGGTCAAAAACCCATGGACAAAAAGAGGGGGGGGGGGGGAAACGAGTAAGAAAATAAGGATTTTCAGTTTCTGCGTTTTTGAAATCTAAACAAGGTTTTTAATAAGAACAGGGCCCAGTTAAGGCTACGGGAAGCCCTGGAACAAACATCATTCTGGACTCCCCCTCTTCTATCTATCTGTAGATTTTTTTTCTTTCCTTTTTTTTAATAATGTAGAAGTGGCAAGCACTAAAAATAAAAAAGATATTGTACACATGCATAAATTTTGTACATTATACGACTCACATCTATATACAAGATATCCTAAAAAATTGGTCGCAACTTTAATTAAAAATATTAATTTGATAATTATAGAAAAAATGATAGATTGATTGAAATAAGCATTTCTTTGCAAATTTTTACTTTGCTTACCTAAGGTTGACATTACAAGATGTCTAAAAAAGAAGGCTCAAAATTGGACATAATTAACGATTTTAAGTTATCATGTTACGAGGAAACATTAAGGGTGTATTCGAAAAAACGCTTTTCCATTTTCAACAGCTCGAAAATTTCCGATACAATTTTAGACGCATTTTTAAAAGTAGAAACATGAAACTTGCTGAGGGGATTTTTGAAGAGACATATAAGGTGCCATGTGATGTCTTTTTACACTCAATTCACTAGAATTTGATTTATAAACAATTACCTTTTCCGTATGACTCTTTTTTTTCGTTTCCAAATCTCCCACTTCGGAAAAATCGGTTAAAAATGCCGTTATTTATTACTTTTTTTTGCAACATTTTCTCCATTTATCGAAGAATTGACAATCACGGCACCTTGTGTACTTTATGAATAAGACAATTTGCCAGTTTGATGCATTCAAGAGTGAAAATGAATGTAAAAATAAATCGGAAATTAAGCAGCTTGAATCGAAATACACCCTTAATAAAAAATTTCTTTTAAAAGCTATAGGATACAAGCCTGATTACAAAGCTATAATAGGCTGTTGTAATCAGGGCCTGGCTAAGTCACGGGCATGTAGAGCATCGGACACCGGGGCCCCTGATCGAGGGGGCCCCCAAGGGCAAATATAATTTTTTTGTTAAGGCTAAATAATAAAAAATGGCCAAAAGTGACCAAAATTCCTTTTTTCTTTCTTTATTTATTTTTAGGTTTATTGTTGCTCTTTTCTCATCTCTCCTTCCCCCCCCCCTCCCCTGGATGTAACAGCTACATCAGAGTTGTATTTATATTTTAATGGTTCACATTTAGCCTTATATTTCTATAACAAAAGAAAAAAATGTATTCGATAATTTCTTAAAGTTATCTTTTTTGAGTTATTCTGCACACAAATGCGAATAGACAATTAGTATAAAGTTAGTTTTAGACACTTCAGTTAGAGGTCTGCACGGGCCGGAATTTCCAGGCCCGGCCCGTTTAAATTTTTATTTTTTAGGCCCGGCCCGGCCCGGCCCGTACAAAAATCAGCGAAAACAGGCCCGGCCTGTTTTGGCCCGTTACAATTTCTATGATTTCTAAAAAATTCAGATTTTTATCATATAACTAAGATTCCTTTAAAGAATACTACATACATATCTATGGAATGATTTTACAATATATTTTACAGCAAATACACATTAACAATATTAAAGATTACTTAGATTCTTAGGCTTTTAACATTCGAATAAAGATTCATTAAAAAATTAATATGGCTTAGAATAAAAGAAAATAGAAAGAAAGCTAAAAACATCGTTAATTTTGAAGCTATTTAATAAAAGAAGATTTATAAATATATTTCTGTATCATTTTATTATAGATTTCATATCCAAATTTATTCTTAAATTCAAAGAAGCTCCTTTCTGATACATTTCTAATTCATTTTTTTTTCTCAGAATCCCATAAGATTAGCAGATATCTTTATTCAGAAACTATATAATCGAATGGCGTTATCCATTTTTTGATACAAGCAATTTAAGAATACTGCAAACAAATAAAATACTGTCATAATTAGCGTTTTGAATAGAATTTCCGGAAGCAATAGCAAGGGAAGGGAGAAAAACCTGCAATCATTTGAGAAACTATTATATCTCAACAAGATTATACAAGTATTTTATTTACCAAAAATGAAAAACGCTATTCGATTCCAAATCCCTTCAATAGTTAGGCTTATCACTTTTATACTTTTACAATTTAAAATTAATCAGAAAATGTGCCAAACTTTCGCATTATTGAGAAATTAATTTAAAAATCATCAAGAAGTATATATCTGAAGACTAAGCTAACATAAGTTCTTTATCGCTGTTAATAATTTTACAAATCATGTTTTTTGCCAATAATTAAGTCTAGTACTGGTCCGGCCAGTCTCTATGTAGAAAAACAATGCAAGCGTGATCTCGGACCCGCATGAGTCAGCTAAAAAATATTAAAACGGGTTACACATAATGTAATTCTCCGATGCCGATACACTGTGCATTTTTATAATGACGCTGTCAAACTAGTATGGCCACATTTATACTTATTCTCGTTAAAACCATTTTCGTTGAAAATAGCTCATATTTTATCGTTTTTGCTTAAATCTTGAGAACGGGCCGACAGGCCCGAAAATTTTTTTTATCGGCCCGTCTGGCCCGGTCAATTTTTTTGCGGACCCGGCCCGGCCCATTTACGTTGTTTGTCGGCCCGGCCCGTTAGAAAATTCGAAACAATTCTGCCGGCCCGGGCCGGGTACGAGCCACGGGCCAGGCCCGGGCCCGTGCAGACCTCTAACTTCAGTATAATTCAAGAGAAAATCCAAAAGGTAGAAAGGAGCCCCCCACAATCTAAGTTGGGCCCTGGTTGTAATAAAATTTTAATAATTTGTTTTCTAATGATATAGTTTATTTTCTGCGTACAGGGTCCGACTTAGACAGTGGGAGGCCCTGTGGCAAACAATTTTAGGGGGCCCCTTCTATCTTAAAATTGTTTGTAAATTATACTCACGTGACTAAAACTGAAATTCATAACTATTGTATGTGTACATAAATTTCGTACTAAGTACTATTCAGATCTATATACATAAAAGCAGAAGAAAGACAACTTCAAGAAATTATAGATTATATGAATATGAGGATAAATGTGAGGCCTTAAGGAGGCATTGGGTACAGAAACAGAGTGGCTAGGAGAAGAGAGAACCTTAAAATTGAAAAAAAAAAAAAAAGAATTTGGGTCACTTTTGACCCTTTTTTATTATTTGACACTGCTTTAACGAAAAACTTATCTGTCCTTGGGGGGCTCCCTTAAGCCGGGGGGCCGGGGCAATTGCTCCTCATGCCCCTGCCTTAGTCTAGTCAGGCCCTGTCTGCGTATGTGGAGGGAGAAGCATAGAGCAAAGAGGAAAAGGGGAACCACATTCCCATCGTAAGTGTTTGAAAACGTATGAATTTCGGTCACTTTTAGCACATTTTAAGCATTTGGCACCTTTTAATGAAAATCCTGATTATTGGGGGGGGGGGGGGGAAGCTTAAAAAAGAGGCACCTGGGAGAACTGTCTGGCATGTCCCTGAATAAGAAAAGAAGAATTTGAAAAAAAAAAACATTTAAAGGAAGTATTTTCTTACATTTTCAAAACAAATAAACTTTGGTAAAAAGGTCGATAGAATCGATTAGGGCAGAGGTTCCCAAAGTGTGCTCCGCAGAGCCCTTGGGGCTCCGCCTGAACTTTCTAGGGGCTCCGCGTATCTATTTTCTGAATAATATTTTTGGTTTGAATTGATTTAGTTTATGGTCTTGCATTTAATGTGTTTTAAAAATTCGATTTAAAAGAAATAGTATTCTAAATCGAATGCACAACATAAGTCTAAACAGTAAAGGTCCGTCAGTGCTGTTATCTCTGCTTGCTAAACAAAAGGGAAAACAGTTTTGTTCTTTGGAGCTCCATCTATTCATTTATTTATACTTAATTCTTTATTTCTCATATTTCATAATAAGATGATCCAATAAAAGAACTTTTGGACAATAAAAGCATTACTGAACCGTTGAAACTATTAAATGCAAGACCATAAACTAAATCAATTCAAACCAAAAATATTATTCAGAAAATAGATACATATAAAATGCAAACGTTAAAATGTTTTAAGAGTGTATTATTTTATTTTTCATCTCAGGTTATAGATATATCTTTTTTGATACACACACACAAATTCCTACATACATTTGAAAATCTTTCACATACAATATGCTTCCATGTTTTGTTTATTTCTATATCAAGTATTGTTATCAAAGCAAGACAGAACCAAGACATTGGGGAAAGCAATCTCAATAAAAAAACTAAAATATGACGATAATTACTTATAAAATGGGATTTGCTGAAACAGATTATGATCGGCCTCTCTGCGTAATTTGTGGAAAAATTTTGAACAACAGCTCAATGTTTTATGTTATTTGTATATTTAAATTTTCTATATTGTTTATCATTGTACAACAATGTTTGTCGTTTAAAACGCCCCCTTTTTATAATATCTTATATCATTTAATAAACTCCTCATTACATTCATTTAATATTTATATACGTTGTGTATATAGTTCTTTTTTCTTTTCGTAAATTTAATTGTTTTAATCTGTTTATTTTATTTTTATAATTCCTTAGTTCTTTAAATTTTCTTTGCTATTTTGCATAGTTGTACTTAATTTCAGAAGCAATGTATATTGCTGATAAGGCATTTTTTAGCATCTTGTATCACTTTACAACCCCTGTCTAAAATTTTCTTTTAATTGGTCTGTGCCACATTTTTCAATCAGAAATAATTCTGTAGCAATTTAAAGAATATATATTGGTTCTTTACATTTGTCATCACGCAAAGAATTTAAAATTTTGCTCAATTCCACCTCTTGCTTAGACTTTTTGTCAGTGAGTGCCTGCCCTGATGTAAATTTAATCCCACCCATGCACTATATTTTGTTAGTAAAGTTTCTCTGCCAGTTCAAGTTAATTTAACATGTGTAGTTTTTACCTGCATATCCGTTTTAAAGCAAAAAAAAAAAAAAAAAAAAATGACGACACAAAATATCTTTGAAAACTATAATTATCCAAATACTTTAAATAAATAAATAAAAAAAAAAAAAAAAAAAAAAAAAAATTTGCACTTAACAATACATCTTATAAATTTTACCCCGCCCACTTAAATGTTAAAACGATACCTGCTTCTAAATGTATTTTTTGTAAATGGTACAAAAAAAGAAGCTGAGAGGGAATTCATTTTCATTGCATGTTTAGAAGTAGTACTTAAAGAAGAAAAAAATGTAATCGCCAAAATTCCATAATCGCATAATTCTATTACGAGTAGGCGGTACTATCGAAAACGTATTACATATTTTCTCGTGGGAGACTGGAACTACTAATTTTCAGAGTTGAATAAAACCAAAAACTTTCTGCGCACGTAAATTTGGTCAAAAACTTTCTGCAAATTTAATGTTTAATAAAATTACATGTTATATTATATTAACATGGATGATATTTATGTTTTTTACGCGATTTATGGACAACACTCGCGTTTTTCGCGCGACTTATGCATGAAATTGTTTTTTTGTGTGATTTTTGGATAAAATTCGCGTCTTTTGCGTAATATGTCGAAGATATTTGCGTTTTTTGCGCGATCTGTCGTATAAATTGACGTTTTTTGCACAATTCATGGACGAATTTCGCATTTTTTACGTAATTTACATACGATATTTCATTTTTTACGCGATTCATGGAAAAAATTTTCGGTTTTGTACCACACAAATTTCGTCCAAAATTTGTGTGGTGCTTTGTCAAAATTCACGTTTTTTGCGAGAGTCTTTGTCGAATTCGAATTTTTGCATTTCTTACATGATTCTTTTTGAAATGCACGTTTCTTAAGTTATTCTTTATTGAAATTCGCGATTTCTTTCAAGATCTTTTAGCGAAATTCGCATTTTCTCACGATCATTTGATGAAATTTGTGTTTTTTCGTGGCCCTTCGACGATATATCATGCCATTTCCGCGAAAATTTGACTAAATTCGTTTTTTTTTTTTTTTTTTTTCCGTGATAATTTGGGGGAAATTAGAGATTATATTTTCTGCGAACGAATGACGAAATTATTTTTTACGACAACCGTTTGTGAGGGTTCGGTGATATATATCAATGGATATATATCATGATATATATCAGATATTTATTTTCAAAATATCAAGCTTTTTGATATTTTCGATATTTTCATATTTGATATTTATTTTCAAAATATCATGATTCTTGATATTTTCATATATTTAATTTTTATTTTCAAAATATTTTTAGTCAACAAAAGTCTAAATGAGCTCTTCAATTGTTATTAAAAATTAACCCATCTGTAAATAACTAAAATATTAAAAACATGCTTACAAAATATCCCCCACCTCCAAAAACTATTTTTAGATTGCACCTGCTAGAATTGGAAAAAGGGGTGATGATTGGCTAATCTGAATTGCTCAATAGTCAATCAGGCAGTGTAATGTGTAGGCATAGAATAGACATGTTTTAAGAACAAAATTTTACATATGTTGCAAGTCTTTGCTGTGCTGTCATTAACTAATTAATGCCAACTTAACTAATCAGTTGTTTACAGCTTCTCCTTCAACAGCTGGATTAGAAAGAATCTTTTCCAGTTTCGGTTTAGTTCAGTCTAAACTCCGGAATAGGTTAGGGAATGAAAAAGCTGACAAGCTTACATTCATGTTTAAATTCTTCAATAGAAAAAAATAATTTATTTTTTATTTATTTATTATTATTATTATTATTATTATTTTGTATCTTGAAACTTGTTCTTTAAAAATAAATTTTTTTTAAACTTGAAACTGAATTCTGTATTTTGTGTTTTGATGAGTGAAAAGGTAATTTGTTGAACATCACAAAAAATTGTTTGTCTTCATTTATTTAATCATCAAATTTACAAAGGAAAAAAAAAAAGATTTAGAATATTGGTTTATGTTTTCATGTTAACTGTAATATGATTAAAATTTTAATTTATATTAAATCAAAAAATATTTGTAATCAATAAGCTGAAAATTTTGAAAATATCGGATATATATCGAAAATATCAGATATATATCAAAATATCGGATATTTTCGATATTTTCGAAAATATCATGATATTTACGAACCCTGCGTTTGTCAAAATTTGAGATTTTTGCTGTCCAAAATTTCAGACAGATGTTAAAGTTTTTAGCATCAAATGCCCTTAATTTTGAAAAATTCAAAAATTTGCCCGGCTTATAATTGTACGCTAATAGTAAAAAATCGTACATACAATCGAGGGGGGGGGGAGATTATTTAAATTTTTTTAGACTTAAACTACAAAAATAAAAATTGTTTCTTTTTTAAATTTTTCTGCAATGTTTATGTGATTTTCTGCGCACGGCGTGCGCCTATATTATACAACTCTGCCCATTTCCCTTTTTTTAGCGAGTAGCCTATTGGAATTATACAGAAGTATCTCCCTGTAAACGAAAACTGTATAACTTACCTTTTTTTCTGTGTGTGGTTTTCGCCATAAATAATAATAGTTTTATGTAAGCCCTATGAAATACATAATTCAAACATGGCTACCATTTTCATCTTTAATTCAGAATTCTACTGTAAATCCCAAAAGAATATTTTAAAATTTAAAAATGGATGACATTAACCAATTAACACTTTGGCTGTCATGGCTATCATATGTGATGGCCAGGGATGTTTTCGTTGGGTCACTCGCTATCAGTATGATACTCATGGTATTTCAACACTTCAGGCCTTGGCTATCTAAAACGATACGAGTTTCATGAAAATGGTTTTGGAGTTTGATTGTTGGGCTCCTTGTAATGTGTTAGATATATGTGGTTTGTGCAAATTGATATATGTGCTGATTTCTTGCATTACAAAAAATTAAATATTTTCCACATTTTTCTCTGGCATATTGTAATAAAAATTCATAAAATTCTAATCTAAAAAAATGGAAAAAAAAAATAAAATATAGAAAATAAATAAAGAAAATTTAAACTAATAATCTCCCAAGCTCATCCTTACATATATATAAAAAATTTTCCAATTTAAGAATATAGTAGGGTACATTGTAGAAACATAAATCTTAATAAGTGATTTTAGTGATAAATGACAAATTTAGCTGTCTATCAAATAAGCCTTGTCCACTCACGGAAGAATTGACAGTAATTTTCGTGGGGTGCTTTGGCTATTATTTTTGATAGCCAGGATTAAAATCTCCCTACGTGTTGCAAAATGTGTCAGATTGAAAATATTGATTTTATATATAGTTTTATGTTTTGAATATTGAAATTACACTCACACAAATTGGCACCCTAGTGAACATTAGCAGTTTTCGCTTGACAGTCAACGTGTTAGCAGTATTGCTGGAACATTGCACTGGTAAGAAAGAGTTTGTTTTAATATTTAATATTTTTTAAATTTCTAGTATGAATTAAGAATTTCTGTATTAGGATAGGGCCGAAATGGGAACCATTACTGGCTCGGATTTTTATCCATCAGACTTTTCTGTACTCCATAGACATAAAAAAAAATATTTGTAGAGTATCGTTGGGTTCAGGGGCTCCGCCTTAGAAACTCTTTCCAAAAAGGGCTCCGCGATCCCAAAAGTTTGGGAACCGCTGGATTAGGGGGCCCCCTGGCTTCGTCGCCCCCCCCAAATGGGGGGTATGGGGGGGCAGTCGCTACGGCCCTGAAAATCAGCTCTGCTTATACCAGGCCTAGCACCGCTGAGTCACTCTTGAAAAGGAGACTAAATCGCTAGAAAAAAAGACTAAAATGTAAAAAAAAAAAGAGACTAAAAGGAGACCAAATAAAAAATATTTTTTTCTCTTCATTTAAATGTTTTAGATACACAGAAAAGCACTACATAATTTCACACCATCCGCAGAATGCATTTCAGTCAGTTTTGATAGAATTGTGAATTTTGTTAACTGGTTGCAGAAAAATATCTCAAATTCTGACAATTCATCATGGAAAAAAATCACCAAATGATCCCAAAAAAAAAAAAAAAAAAAAAAATCATGATATTAGTCAAATGGGTCTTGTGTTAAATATCATAAAATTCAGCAAATGGTCTAAAGAATTACAAAATTGATCAAATGGGTCTCAGAAAGAAGGATGAATTGCAAAATTCATTAAATAATAGGGAAATTCATAAAGCAATCACACAAATAATCGCTAATTTTGTCGAGGGATAATGAAAATAAATAGTGAAATTTATCAACTAGTCGCCAGAAAAATAATGAATTTCGTAGAATAAAGCCACAAAAACAAATCAAGGATGCTGTCAATGGGTAACATTAACATGTTGTGTGACAGTAGACTGCAGTATAAAATAGCGAAGTTTGTCAAATTACCTCGGGAAAAAAAATCCAAAAATTCATCAAATGGTCTTGGGGAAAAAGTGAAATCAGGGGTTGTACTGGTGCCATTTGATATTTTAATAGAAATATTTTTCAATATTTCAGAAAACATTAATTGGCATACTACTTTTTCATCCATGACTATTTGTGAAATTAGGGATTTTTTCCCCGCTTTCAATTGCCACAATTTAATATGAAAATTGTGTTTTTTCCCCCACTATTGCATATCAAAGTACACGATTTTTCTTCCACAATTGTTTGCCGATACTTTCATTTTTTTTTTCAGTGAAATTTGTGAATTTTTTAGATGACCGTTTGCTGAAATTCGCAATTTTTTGGGGCCATTGTTTGCATAAATTCACAATTTTTTCTATGTTTATTTGACAAAATTCGGGATTTTTTCTGTGATCATTTGCCGAAATTTGTGATTTTTTGACAATCGTTTGCCGCAATTCGAAATATGTTTGTGTTTTTTCGCGTTTATTTTGGAGAATTCTTTTTTTTTTTTTTTTTTTTTTTCGGCAATCGCAAAAAAAAGCGAATTTTGATTTACAATCGTTAGCCAAAATTCGTGATTCTTTTCTTTGCAATCATTAGTCAAAATTTGAGATTTTTTTTCTGCGATCACGGAAAAAATGAATTCCAGCAAATAAACGCGAACGAATTTCGAATTTTGGCTAACGATCATAAAAAAAACACGAATTTTGGCAAATGATTGCAGAAAAAAAAAATCCCGAATTTTGTCAAAAAAAGCGTAGAAAAAATTGCGAACTTCTGTAAACAATTGCCCCAAAAGATTGTTTCTGTATTTTGATAAACGATCATAGAAAAAACTTGCAAATTTTCACTAACGATCGCAGATAAAAATCGCAAATTTTGACAAACGATCATTTGCCAAAATTCGTGATTTTTCTTTGCAATCGTTTGTCAAAATTTGCTATTTTTTCTGCGATCGTTAAACAAAATTCACTATTTTTTACAGATTGTTTACCGAAATGTTCAATTTTTCCGAGCTCGTCTGTTGGAATGCACAATTTTTTTCTGATAGCGTTTGTGGATATTTACAACTTTTTTCTGAGATCGTTTGACATACCTTGAGAATTTATTTCGAAATCGTCTCACGAAACTCGCGATTAATTTGCTGCTCTTGTACGATGAAATTTGCGATACCTTTTCATTTAGCTGATTGACGAAATTTCATGTTTCTCTGCTACCAATTGACGAACTTCACGATTTACTTTTCGTGAATGATTAATAAAGTGAGATTTTTTTCCATGAATGATTGACGAAATTCATATTTTTTTGCAATTGATTCACGAAATTTACTATTTTATTCCACTAGCTAGTAGCAAAATTTTGCAAGTTTTTTTGTGATCGTTCAACAAGAATCAAGGTTTTATTTCATAATCATTTCACGTAAATCACGTTTTCATATCGCGATCGTTTGCCGAAAATCGCGATTTTATTTTCGGATCTTGTGACGAAAATCGATGTTTTATTTCGTGATCGTTTGTGGAAAATCGCAATTTCATTATGTAATCATACGACGAAAATCGTGGTTTTCTTTCGCGATCGTATGACGAAAATCGTGGTTTCATTTCACGATCCTTTGATGAAAATCACTGTTTTATTTTGCGATCCTATGACGAAAATCGCAGTTTTATTTCACGATGAAAGTAGGGGTTTAATATCATGATCATTTGACGGAAATATCTCGGTTTTATTTCACGATCGTTTGGCGACAACTGCTGTTTTGTGTAGCAATTGTTTTGCGAAAATCGCGGTTTTCTTCTGCAAAAAGTGAAATATGATTTCAGGATCGTTTGATAAAAATTGCCGTTTTATTTCACAACCGTTTGGCAGAAATCGCTGTTTTATTTCACGATCATTTGAAGAATATCGCTTTTTGATTTTATGATTTTTTGACGAAAAATGAAGTTTTATTTCAGAATCGTTTAATGAAAATCTTTTTTTTTTTTTCTATCGTTTGGCGAAAATTGCGATTTTATTTCTGGATCGTTTGGTGAAAACCATTTTTCGATCCTCCAATACATAACGACCGAAAGAAGAATTTTGAGATTTTTTTCTCTGTAATCCACTGACAAATTTTTCAATTGTTTTTCACAAGATCAACTGACAAATTTTGCAATATGTTTCTGTCACCGATTGATAGATTATACGGTTATTTTTCTCGCAAAAATGACAAAGTCGTGATATTTTCTCTACGACCAAGGACTAGCATGTTTTCATCCCAAAATCCCTGATGTCATTTTTCAAAAACCTTTAAATCTTGGTGAAAATATTCCCCTTGTTCGTCACTCACATTTCCTAAGTTTTCAGGGAAAAAACTCAGATGCGAATGCAGGAAATGAATCTTTAATGACATGTTTACTTCCATCTGTTACATCCCATAACAATATTCACCTTTTTTAAAAACTTCTGAGTAAATTTTACTTCTGTTTCTAGACAACATAACTTTTGTGTTTTAGTGTTAATAAGTTCCATTGCTGTAGGCGAGAACCAAGAAGCTCTGCTTTAGATTTTGATAATTGTAAATCTCTTATAAGATCATTTAATTCGGCTTGGTTAATTAAATGTGGAGTCTTTTCTTGAAGAGAGAATTCATCAGAATCACTAGAAATCGATTTGAATTCAACACCACTTTCATTGTCATCTCCTAGTATACTTACACTCGAATTACCGGGACAAACTTGACATGGTAGATCTTTCGAATGTAAAATGGGCTTAGTAACAGATGGAACTTCGGCATATATAATACTCGCCTTATTAGCACTTTCCAACAAAGTTGAAAAGTGCTTATGCATTCGGTTTGTCTGGCCGTGCTCTAACTCCCGTAAATATACTCGGATTGCTATGAAATTTTTATACATTATTGAGGTTTACCCTAGCATGAACCCTATTGAAAATGAAGTATCTACCATGATTAGTTTATCTACAGAGAGAATCAAAAGTTTCCCATTACATTACGGCCTATGGGGAAAAATCGTTAATATACTCTGATTGCTATGAAATTTTAGGACGTTATTGACGTTTACCCTAGCACAAGTCCTATCAAAAATGAAGTTTCTACCATGATTAGTTTATCTACAGGGCGAATCAAAAGTTTCCCATTACATTACGGCCTATGGGGAAAAATCGTTTCAAAGGAATTTTAATGTTATACCCTGTCAAACATATTAAAATATGCATTCTATAAAATATAAGGTGAAAATGTAGCTATTATTCATTTACAGGGCCACACAAAAGAATTCCATTAAATAATGGAAAAGGGGAATTGTATGTGACATATTTTAAATATATTAAGCTGTTTCATGTATAATAAAATTAATATATGTCATTGAAGCTTAATATAAATTATACACTACTGTCTTGCATAATACGAAGTACATAGCATTTACAGGGCTATACAGAAGATTTCAAATAGTATATTCTTCCCGAAGTACTCTATATTTGTCCAATGATGGCTGATGGAGGGATAAAATGGATTTTAATTATGATATGCGCGTTTATATTTCGCTAAATATATGCACATTATATGTTGTGTATAAATGTTATAGTTGATATACAGGGCTACCCAAAAGAGCTCACCAACGTTACTGAATATGAGCGTAAATTATTTAAACGTGGTTCTTAAATAAGCTATGTATTTTTATGCTGAGCTTCATTCAATTTACTGAGAAATGTTTGCAGAATATAGATAAAAGGATATACAGGACCACGCAAAGAATTCGGTACATGGACGGCTATGAATGATAATTTATGAGAATGTGATTTCAGTTGTTTTAAAAGTGTTTTAGTTTACAATAAATTTTAGCCTAATGCTGATGTGTAATAAAGGTACAATGTAAACTACAGGGCTGAACAAAAGTATTCAAGTATATTTCCATAGTATGAATTGCTGAAAAAGAAATTTCAAGCTACTGGGTATTTTCTTGCTAAACTAAATTTTCCCATTACATCAACTGACATATGAAATACAGGGCTGTTCAAAAGTACTGGAATACATATTTGGGTATATTTGGCTATACACTATTATTTCCCTAAATAACAAAGTTTTGTTAAAGATTTCATTAAGTGTTGGAAAGTGCTTCATAATCTATGCTTAACGCATGATTTTTCTTACTTGTTTTTTGTATTATATTCCACTGTCTTCATAACACAAAAGTAACAATCATTTTCATGATCACTGGGTTCTCTCCATAGCATTGGTGAACCAAATGGAAGGTGTACGTTTTTTCCTGATGACCACTGGAATAAAACAATTCTACAGCTTTCGCAAAACACATGAGACACCCATTTTTTATCTTGGTTTGCAACAGGAAATCCAAAGTAATGAATATATGCACTTTTTAACGAATCTACAGTAGGTCTTTTTTTTGTTGAAAATATAAACTGTTCACAAACATAGCAAAAACGACCAGAACTTTGTTTACACTTTCTACTCGACATTTTAATTCAATCCAAAACAAAATATTTGTTGTTTGAAGTGAACGAATGAACATTAAACTGTCGTCACCACATTGGGTAGTTAAAAACAAAAACAATTGACTGTAGAAAGACAACTGTGACGTGATAGAATATTTCTGCTGACACTTTTAGGTTTAAGGAAGGTAGACTAATACATTTACATACATTTCTTTCAGGGTATACAAGAAAAGTTGGAATTTGTAAACTAGTGTTATTTTCCCTCTGAAGCATTTTCTGCAGAAAACAGCACTCTATAATACTCAAAGTAAAATACAATGGCATGGGATTTTTGTCATTTACAACACATTATCATAGTCATCACACCTTTCGATTTTTGAGTATCACTGTATCAGAATAACAATCTCCATCTTATATAATTGTAAAAATATCATTAAGTGGATATTTTCTATTAAGAAATAATGTTATATAAAAATAAGATGTAACAACTATGCCTTCTTTTTAATTATAAAAAAGTATTAAGAACATTGCAAAACTAGAAAATATTGATATACACACAACTATGCAATTAATGCACCTAAAATATTAATTCACTTGTCATTAATCATTTTATTTATTTATTTACTTTCTAAATTGACATTACTTTACATTTGATATAACCATTTTGAAGAAATGATACAATTTTTAACAAAGTAAACATAGTATGATTTATATTAGATTTTTTTTATAACATGATTTTTCAATCTGTAAATTGCATAACAATTTCTGTTATAATATGATTTATTGATAAAAGAGAGTAAAGCATAACAGCAGAAAAAGAAAATGTCATTAAATACAAAAAATTTCTAGATAATAAAATAATGAGATTCTAGTTTTTAAAAAATCACATATTTTCTTCTAATTTACACATAAAAATTGAAAGTTCATCTTTAATATTTAAGCATATTTTTTTAAAAGCCAAATTACTAAAATGCATCAATAAATACTAAGCAATAAAATACAATAAATAAGATTTTCTAATAAATTAAAATAAAATAAAGGTTAAAATAAATAGTAACTTGTTATTATCATCATTGATAGCAACATATTACTACTTAGTTTTAAAATTAGTTTTAAAAAATTGCTACTTCTAGGTTATCCCGTCGACCAAAAAATTATTGCCAAACTATAAGATTATATGCCAATAATGGATGATCGCGAATGTCACATTCAATGACATTAAATGCAATTTAGGTGTTTAAAATGTCATTAAGTGATTTTTATTTCGACTTTTTATTAATATTTTTATTAATATTCTACTAATTATTTGTTTTTTGTTATTTAAAATAAAAATTATGTCAACATGTATAATTTGGCTATTAGTTTGGTGATTTGTATAATTTGTAGATTTGTATCCAATATATAAATAAAAGGTTGATTTTGTTTTCTAATTATAAGCCCTTTCTTATTTTAACCCTTTTTAGACGAGCATCTTTTTTTTAATTTTGGGACACCATTATTTCCAGATGATTATTTTTACCTTATTTATAATCATTGGAATTTTGTGATAAGACAAGGTTTTAATAATAGTATTCAATTAGATTATTGAATGTGTTAAATAAATATGATTCTAATAATGGTGTTCAAATTGAAAGATTTTATACAAATGCATGTGAACATCTCGTCATAAAGGATTAAAATAGATAAAGATCTGAAAAAATTGAAAAAGAAAAACAATTACCATATTTTTCTTTCTTTTGTTAACAGATCAAAATTATTATTGTATTCCATGAACAGCAGAAAGATGCCTACGTAAATGACATGCTTGAAAAAATCTTTTTTCACATTCAGTACAAGGAAAAGGCCGTTCTCTATTTTCACCAGCATGGGTGAGAAGATGTTTTTCTAAATTATGTCTACCAGCAAATCTTTTTTGGCATAAAGGACATATAAAGGCTTTTTCGCCTGTATGTGTTACTAAATGCTTACTTAAGATGTATCGCCGAGAAAAGGCTTTTTGACAAACATGACAAACATAAGGCTTTTCTCCAGTATGAGATCGCATATGAACAGTTAAATCAGATTTCTGGGCAAATCTCGTGTCACATACTTCGCAAGAAAATTTTTTTACTCCACTGTGGATAACGGAATGCGAAACTAGGTTGTTTCTTTGAAAAAATCGTTTATCACATACATTACATGTAAATGGCTTTTCTCCAGAATGGGATCTTAAATGCCTCTGCAAAGCAGTATTAGTAGAGAATCTGGTCTCACAGAAATTGCAAGTAAATGGTTTTTGACCAGTATGCATTATAATATGCTTAGTCAAGTCCCTTCTTTGGGAAAATTTCTCTTTACATGTATCACAAGTAAAGGGTTTTTCACCCGTATGGCAGCGAAGATGATTTTTTAAAAGATGTCCAGTGGTAAATCCTCTTTGGCACACATTACAAACAAATGGTCGTTCACCAGTATGAGAATTAATATGTTTGTTTAAATCACATTTCTGATAAAATGATTTTTGGCAAACATTGCATATAAATGGACGATCTTGAGAATGAATGCGTAAATGCTTATTTAAAAGATAACTTGAAGAAAATCCTTTCTGACATATCTCGCAAACAGAAAGAGGCTTCTCACCATTTTTATGGGCACGGAGATGTCTCTTTAGGTCACTTTCTTGAAAAAACTTTCTCTGACAGATATGGCAAACAAAAGATTTTCCTATATCATGAACTTTACGATGATCAGTCAAAAGAAATTCTGATGGAAACCCTTTTCGACATACTTCACAAATAAAAGAATCATCATCAGTATGAGTTAAAATATGTTGGTCTAAATCTGTTTTATCGCCAAACTCTTCCTGACATTTGATACAAAAAAAGGATTCTTCTTTAGTTTCAGGAAGAATAAGCATATTCAAATGAATTTTTTCTGAAAATTCTTTTTGTAGTAAAATGTTAACATTTTCCTCATAATTGGGAATGAGAGAATCCATCTGTAAATCAGAATTCGATGATGAATTTTCAAAACAAAATATCTGGTCCTCATTACTATGTGAAATGATAAGATGTGCCTTCAAATAATTGTCACATGAAAAAGCTTTTTGACAAATATCACAAAGAAATGGCTTTTTTACCTCGGTCAAAGCGATCTTAGAGTCATTTGCATTTATAGATGATTTCTGTAATCGTTTGGATGTTGAAAATTCTTCATTATCTATGCTAAGAGGATAATTCTGAAACTTAGAAGGCACTGAAGAATCATCTTTTTGTTTGTTATTTTCGTGTAAATAAAGATGTATATTTAAATCGTTTTCACATGAATGTTCTTTTCGACATATAGTGCATACAAATGATTTCTCATAATTTTGAGTAAGGATTTCCGAATTATTTATATTTTTAGCTGAATCTTGAGAAAAATTTGACAGTGGAAATGCATCATTATCATCATCAATGAGTGTGTTGCTTTCATTAGGTATTAAAGAAAAAATTTCTTTCCTAATAATCTCTTCTTCATCTTGATGATGAGAGAGAGATTCATTTAAATGAGATTCACACGAGTATTCATTCTCACATATGCGAGAAACATATTTCTTTTCCTGTGCATGTGCATGCATCAACAAAGTCTGTGATTCATTATTGTTTGTAGATGGTTCTTGATGAGTGTGAGATGCATTAGATTTTTCAGTCATGCTGATAAAATTAATTTAATGGAATTAGCTGCTGCTTCAGTCAAATTTTCTTTGATTCAATATTTGTGTCTTCAAAAAGTTCAGAAAATAAAATCCATATAATGAAAATAAATTAGAAATAAATTGGTAAAAATATCATTTCTTTAAAGACAATAATCTGAAACAGAAAGAGTAAATAGAATTAGTATAACTATTAACAGAAAAAGTTGTTTCAATGACTTAAATATTTTAGAAATTAATGAAAAAAATATTTAAAAGCATATTTTAAACATAATAATAAAAAAAAATAGTTTTTTTAAATAAAAATATTAACAATATTATAAAAACATAATAAGAGAAAAAAATGATGAAATTATTTTACTGAAGTATATATATGCTTTTCAAAAATTAGCATTAATCAGATCTGGAAATTACCATCAATGGAAATATAACCCTTCAACAAATATGTACACTCAAAATATTAGTAACTGTCTCAAAAGAAAAAGGCTTTTAATTTCTCAAAATAAAAATTTGAAAAATATTTCAAAAATTTACTACCTTTGTTACTGTCTATAGCCAAATATGTATTTCGATACTATATAATGCAGAAGTTTAGTTTAGCAAGAAAATGCCTAACAGGTTGAAATTTCTCTTCCAGCAATTTATACTAATATATGGAAAAATACTTCAATACTTTTGTTCAGCCATGTAATTTACCTATTATACCTTTATTACATGCCAGTACAGTAAAACCCCGATAATTCGGATCAATTGGGACCAGACCCAATCCGGATTATCGAAAATCCGGATTATCCAGAGAATTAGAGAAAAATGAAATAAAATAAAACATACTTACTTCTATAAGTACCTTTATGTTAAACTTATTGAATATTTACAGACATGTAAAAATGTTTACTTTGTTTAATTCTTCCGAAAGGATTTCAAAAAAAGTTTTTTTTATTCAGAATATGACGATGAAACAAGTTAATGTTATGGAAATTAGCCAATCGCTTTTGTCAACACTTGAAAAAAAAATGACCAAACCGATCCGGATTATCCGGAGATCCAGATTAACGGGGTCCGAATTTGCGAGGTTCTACTGTATTTTGTTAAAATTTAGTTCAAACAAAAACATTTTTGAAACTGCATAAGTCACATTTCCAGAAATTATCATCCATGGATGACCATGTAGATAATTCCTTGTGTGACCCTGTATATCATTTTATTTACAGTCTACAAACATTTCTTAGTAAACTGAAAGCAATTCAACGTAAAAATTCATCACTTATTTATAAACCACCTCAGTGGTGACTATTCCCCCCAAACTCAATGACGCAAATACCCCCCCCCCCCCAAAAAAAAAAAAAAACTTCATACTTTAACATTGACCCCCCTCCACCAAAACAGAATATCAATTGTAAAATATATTCTACTTATAATCTACTGCACATTTAAAAGATAACGAGTTGAGTATAGCGGAATGAGTTCTTATTGCCCTTATCCAGAATTTAAAGAAAGAAAACACAGGAACATTTATGAAAATTTAATGTAAAAAATTAAAAGTAATATTAAAAGAATCAAGATTTACAAAAGATAGCGAGTTGAATATAGCAGAATGAGTTCTTATTGTCCTTATCTAGAATTTAAAGAAAGAAAACACAGGAACGCTTCTCGAAATTAAATGTTGAAAAAATTTATAAAGTGATATTAAAAAAATCTAGATTTTTTTTTAACAGTCAAAAAACAAAAACAAAAAAAGATAAGAATTTAAAAATTCCCCCCCAAAATGTACTTTTACTCAAGTCCCCCCCCCTAAAACTAAATTGTATGACGCATCTTGCATCACCAAACCCTTCTCTGGGCACCCCTGAACCACTTTTAAGTAAATTATCCTCATATTAAGTAAGGTTTGCAAGATCTTTTGTGTAACTCTGTATATTAACTATACACCATATAATATACAGACATTTAGTAAAACTTAAAAGCGAATATCACAATTGATGATGCATTTCACCTATCCACCAGCTATCATCAATAATATACAGTACTTCGGATAGAATATACGATTTGAAGTATTTTGTGTGTCCCTGAAAATGCTATTCACATCATATTATGCATGAAATATTGAGTTTCAGTGGTGTATATAAATTTTATGATATTTGAAATCATTTAACATAATTAAAATATGTTGCAAACAATTCCCCTCTTTATTATTGTGTAATAGAATTCTTTTGAGTAACTCTGTAAATGAATAATAATTATTTTCATTGCATATTTTACACATTGTATATTTTACACAATGCATATTTTAGTGCATTTTGCGAATCTATATAAATTTGAATATGTTTGACTGGGTGTAACACTTTTAAAATTCATTTGACAGGATTTTCTCCCATAAGCCATAATATATAAAAAAAATTTGACTATCCCTGTAAATAAACTAATCATGATAGAAACTTCATTTTCAGTAGGGTTTGTGCTAGGGTAAATACGAGTAATCTGAGCACATAGCAATCTGAGTATATTTACGGGAATTAGAGCATGGATAGATGGACAAACAAACCAAATGCATAAACACTTTTCAACTTTGTTGGAAAGTGTTAAAAATACACTTGTTCCCACTTCATCAAAGCCTTAAAATTAGATTTCATTATAGTTTAAAATCAGCTAACAAAATTGTAATAGTTAAAACATTTTTTTTTTTCTAATTTTATTAGACTTGTGTTTGTTTTCTTAAAGATTTGATTGCTTATCTCAATAAAAATATAACTTTTTCTAATGTATAAAATTACATTAGTGTTGTGTTTTTTTATCTGCATATTTTGTTTATAAAACCATTATCAAAAGTATGCTAATGCTTATCAAACACACTAGTATTTTCATAAATGTAATTTTCAAGATGTATTATGTAAGTGCAAATTTATGTAAGTCGAGGAATGCCTGTACCTTCAAATCAAGTAATTTGTCCACAAAACTGCAGTTTGATTTTTTATTTTTTAAAAATAATAATCAAAAATGATTAAATTGCTAAAATTTTTTTCCTAGCTTACAATTCCTTTTATTCCATTTATAACATAAAAATCAGTGCTAAGAAACTTGAGGTATGATAAAACACTGAATACAGATTCATTTTATACCACATACAAATAACTAAATTTTTAGTTATTCGTAAAAAATTAGTTTTTATTAAACACCAGTTTTGGACATCAGACTTATTTTCGTTAGGTAATAACTAAAAACAAATGAGCAATTTTATGTAGAAAAAACAATAAAAGTTGTTAAATAACACAATTTTAAATTGATTAATGTCTCCAAGGAGGTTTATATAGATTTCTTAGTATCAGAATAGCTTAAGAAAACAGTAAAAGTTTGGTATCTCTTATTTGAAAATTCTTATATATGTCATAGTATCTCCTTATTAGCATTTTCCAACAAAGTTGAAAAGTGCTTATGCATTCGGTTTGTCTGGCCGTCTGTCCGCGCTCTAACTCCCGTAAATATACTCGGATTGCTATGAAATTTTTATACATTATTGAGGTTTACCTTATCACAAACCCTATTGAAAATGAAGTTTCTACCATGATTATTTTATTTACAGAGAGAGTCAAAAGTTTTCCATTACATTACGGCCTATGGGGAAAATTCGTTCAAATGATTTTAAAAGGTCTTATACCCTGTCAAACATATTCATATTGATTCGCAAAGTGCACTAAAATATGCATTCTGTAATGTAGCTATTATTCATTTACAGGGCCGCACAAAAGAATTTCATTAAATAACGATAAAGAGGGAATTGTGTGCGACATATTTTAAATATTTCATGTATAATAAAATTGAAATATGTCACCGAAGCTTAATATAAATTCTACGATACTGTCTTGCATAATATAAAGTACATGGCATTTATAGGGCCATACAAAAGATTTCAAATAGTATATTCTTTCTGAAGTACTGTATATGCGTCCGATGATGGCTGATGAAGAGATGAAATGCATTTTAATCATGATATGCGCGTTTATGTTTCACTAAATATATGCACATTATATGGTGTGTATAAATGTTATAGTTGATATACAGGGCTACCCAAAAGAGCTCGCCAACGTTACTGAATATGAGCATAAATTACTTAAACGTAGTTCTTAAATAAGTTATGCATTTTTAAGCTGAACTGCATTAAATTTACTGAGAAATGTTTGCAGAATATAGATAAAAGGATATACAGGGCCACACAAAGAATTCGGTACATGGACGCCTATGAATGATAATTTATGAGAATGTGATTTTAGTTGTTTTAAAAGTGTTTTAGTTTACAATAAAATTTAACCTAATGCTGACGTGTAATAAAGCTACAAGGTAAACTACACGGCTGAACAAAAGTATTCAAGTATGTTTCCAACTAATAGTATGAATTGCTGAAAAAGAAATTTCAAGCTAATGTGTATTTTCTTGCTATCAACTGAGACATGAAATACAGGGCTGTTCAAAAGTACTGGAATACATATTTGGGTATTTTTGGCTATACACTATTATTTCCCGAAATAAAGTTTTGTTAAAGATTTCATGAAGTGTTGGAAAGTGCTTTATAATCTATGCTTAATGCATGATTTTTCTTACTTGTATTAACTTTTATGTAGAAAATCTCATCTTGATTAAAGAAAAAAAGATTTAGGAGGGCAAGATGGTGATGTATGAGACCCTTATTAGAATAATATTTGTTGTATTAGTTCAGTTTCTATACAAGGATTAGAATAACTGGCTGTTTTTATTTTATGATAGTACAGTACACTCCCCTCAAATCAATACAGCTTTGAACCAAAGATAGTGCAGATTTTAGAATTTTGCAGATTTCAGGCTATTATTTTGTTTACATTTTTAAAACAGTAATTTGAATGTAATTGATAATGCAATTGAGATTATAATGAATGCTTACAATATAGTAAAATATTAAAAGCAAAGGTCAAGTAAATAATCAATAATGTATTGTTAAATATTCATTATAAGGATAAGATGCATTTTTCCAAAATTATTCAATGAAACTTGACTCATAAAAGCGCACTACTAATTCACATCAAATATCATAAAATGAGGAAGTTTTATTTCAGGTTAAACCAGACTTAATAATCAAAAAAGCTTAATGCATAGATATATTTGGTAAGAAGATTGTGATTACCAGTCATATCAGCAATATCTAGAATTTATTCTTCCTTCATGAAAAAGCATGAATTCAGTAAAAAAAAAAAAAAAAAAAAAAAAAACTAAAGATTAAAATATATATAAAACTGGTATAAAAATAAGGTTAAATTTTGTCCCTATATCTGAACTAAAAGTTTCATTGTTTACATCTGAAAATTATGTGTGGATTTTAAGGACTCTACTATACACTATCTACAAATAAGTATTTGGGAACCTTCAATTTTTGAGATTTTGTCAAATATTTAAAAATATAGTTGTCAGATTCTTCTGAAACTTCAGGATTATGAAGATTATGTCTGACCGCATATTTATCAACATTCATTTGATAAGCAGGGCAATTAGGGGGCCGACAAAAAATTAAAGAATAACAGAAATATTTGGGATCACCCTGTACATGAAAATGCACGAAATGATTTATCGTGGCAGAATACAAATATGTGGATATGAACATGTACACTGATTTTTGTAAGAGTAGCATGTATATTCATGGAGAAAGAGTGATTTTTTTTTTAATTCAAAAATTCTGGTATGTTTTTTGAATGCTTTTTGAAAGAATAAAAGCTCTTTTCTTTTTCTATCACAGGTGTCAAGATACTTAGTAGCAGAAATATTGTATTAGATATTGTATTCATCAAATAATACTAATTTTTTCCTAAAAGTCAGTTAATAAAAAATGTCAATTTGTGGAGAATCCCTTATCATTCAGCCGTTTTTAGAGAGCAATGTAAAAACAGCTTACTTATAATAATGATATCTTTTTGAATTTTCACGATATTTGATTGGATTTTTTTTATAAGTTACTCCATAGAATTGACTATTAAATGATGTAAAAGAATCGTTTTTATCATTCGCCCATGCACAGATAAAAATAATTTCATAAAACTACTCATATTTCATAAGATATTTAATATATTTATATTCAATTGATTTTTTCTAATAGATTTTGCCAATATTTCTGAAATTTGCATTAAATTTGGTCAAAAACTCTGCATGATATAAACAAAAAACATACCAGAATTTTTGAATTTAAAAAAAATCACTCTTTCTCCATGAATATACACACTATTCTTACAAAAATCAGTGTACATGTTGTGCAGTATCTGTATATTTTTATTCTGCAGTGATAAATCGTTTTGTGCATTTTCATGTACAGGGTGATCCCAAATATTTCTGTCGGCCCCCTAATTGCCTTACTTATCAAATGGATGTTGATAAATATGCGGTCAGACATAATCTTCATAATCCTGAAGTTTCAGAAGAATCCGACAAGTATATTTTTAAATATTTGACAAAATGTCAAAAATTGAAAGTTTCCAAATACTTATTGGTAGATAGTGTATTCAAAGGTACTTCCCTATTGTGTTATTATTGTAAATTTGGTATATGGCTATGTTAAGTCATGTTAATCACTAACTACTTATTATTTATTTCTGTACTTACTAAATATTTAATTTAATGTTTGCTATCATTTCAAACTAAATGTAATCAATTCAAATATCTTGAATTAGTTATTATATTATTTAGTATTTCCACACTTACAGGTAACTTTGTTGAAAAAAATAAATGTTTTACTAATTAAACTGAATTGCTTTTTATAAACCTAAATATAAATACATATGATTAAGTCAGATAAAATTACAAGTAAAAAAGTCAAAGATTAAATAAATTCTCCATACATTTTATTATCTATAGTTGATGGATAGTTTAAAGTAAATGAATTCTTAAAAATGTAATAGCAGTATTTCTCCTTAACTAAATAATAAAAATTAAGTAGAAACTATAAAATAATTTATCTTTAAATCCAAACATTGTGTATTACAAATGTACGTCATTTATAGACAACAAGAACTTATTCAGATTTCAGAAATTTATTTAAATGTTTAGAATTTTTTTAAACATTAGGAATTTATTTAAATCTTGATTTTAGAAAACCTAATCATAATTATTTAAATAACAGGCAATAATTATTTAAACATTAGTTGACTAATTTGCTTTTATTCTTTAAACTTTTAACCTTCACATAGAAGTTTGAACAGCATCAGTCCATCTTTAGCATATATTCCCAGACAGATGCTGTCTGAACTCCCTTGTGAAGATTGCATTTGAGCCATCTTTTTTCATAATTTTACTCTTTGATAGACAAGTAATTGTGTCTGTGTATTAGTGAATTCTCACTGGGAAATTAGAAAAATATTACTTCAAAATAAGATAATGTAATTTATAAACCCCCCCCCCCCCAAAAGTTGTAAAATTTAATTAAACTTAGATGGGATATACCATATTTTATGGAAGAAATACCACACTTCTCAAATTGGCCTCAATAAATTATAAAATATTGTAATCAGTGCATTTATGAGAAATGTTACTTTTGTTGACAGTCACAGGGTTTCTGACTTTATTTAAAGTTTTATGAATAGTGCAAGGAGCCTAATTTTTAATAACTTTAAATGCCTAAAATTTTATTTAAAATATTTAAATCATGTTTTAAATATTTTATTAATTTTTGAATTTTTATTTTATCCCAATTTTATGTGTGTGAAATAAAATAATCTTAAACGCCACACTTGAAAAAAAAAAAATAAATAAATAAAATGAAATAACTTTCAAACTCATGAACACTGTGGCATTTTTTTCATAAAATACAGTAATATATTCCACCAACCCTCAAGCACTTAACATCTGAATTCTAAGATTGGTGTAACAAAATTTTAAAATTTATGTTGATATTTTCTAATGCATACAAGTAAATAATTTAAACCGATATTTCCCTATTCTTTTTTTTAAATTCAAAATGTTACTGTCAATATATTAGTTTCTTGTAATCTATAAATATTCATTCAAAAATTTGTAGTCACGGAGAAAAAAAAAAAAAAGTAAACACATGCTACTAACTCTGCAAAATATTATCGTAGATTTCATCACTAGTATCTAATGAAGAAAAACAAAGTTTACTTTTAAATGAAGTATATAAAATTTGCTTAGGTGGCCATCTACATATTAAAATAAACTCTAACTTTGTTTAATCCAATAGCATCCAATTATTACAGTGCAAGTTGTACGATAAGTTTGGAGAAATTATTTATTTTAAAATGAACTTATATTAAAGGTTGTATCCAAATCGAAGTTCAGTTCTTGATTGTTGACTGACAAAGCCCCCCCCCCCCCCACACACACACACACCCCTTCTTGATTAAGGCAGCTTAAGCACCACTCAAGGGTCATTAAAGAATGTTGGATATCTGTATAGCATAAGTAGTTTTAAAATATCTAGTCACTCCTATCATAGACAGCCCCTTAAATTATCATTTTGCCATTTTTTAAGCATAATTTAATAACTCTACCTGGGAATAAGCTAAAATCTACTTAAAAGAAAAATTTGAAATTTTAGATTTTAATAAAGTAAGTCTTAATAAATCTAAATAAAAAAAAATAAAAAAAGTAGGTTGCAATTTTTAATATTAATTACATAATTCATATAATAAAACTATTAAAACAGCAAATTCAATGTATATGTTTAGGTATTTTAGAATTATTGTTGCATAAAAAATAGCACATTAGGAGTATAATTTCAGAAGATATTAATAAAAATATGAAAGTGTAATTTAATATTAGAAACAATAAATTTTGAATGTTTATAATTCAAAAATTTATCATTCAAATGACTTGAAATTTGGTGTCTGGGCATAGTATGAACCAAAGATTTGAAATATATTGTTAAAATTGGGTATTGCCATTGGAAAAAAAAAAGTTTGGGTTTATTTTAATATGCAGATGGGTTGCTAAGCAAATTTTAAATACATTTTTAAAAGTAGTCTTTATTACCAATTGTCCCGTACGAGTAACTTCCTTCTACGATAATTTATTGAGGAGTCAGTAGGATGTGTTTACTTTTTTACCCCTCCCCCCGTCCATGACTATATCTAAGTTACCTTGTGTGTTAACTTGAAATTTACATGATAGATATTTTATATAATGTTACTATTCTTCAGAGAGTTAGTCATTTGAATAAAATATCTACACAGTAGACTTCCTCAAAACTGCACATAATTTACAAATGTAAACAATGAAACATTCAGTTTAGATATAGGGACAAAATTTGATTTTTTTTAGTTTTATATTAATTTGGAATTTTTTTTAATATACGGAATTCACATTTTTTCATGAGAAAAAAAAAATATTTTTCAGAAAAAAAATAAATAAATAAAAAAAAATAAAAATAAAAATATTGCTGATATGATTGATAATCTTAATTTTCTTACCAAATATATTTATGTATTAATCAAGCTTTTTTGATTATTAAGTCTGGCTAAACATTAAAAGTAACACCTCCCTATATTATGATTTTGATGTGAATTAGTAATGTATTTTTATGAGGTAAGTTTCAGTGAATAATTTGGGAAAAATACATTTCATCATTAAAGTAAATATTTAATCATACATTATTGATGTATGCAACTTAACCTTTGCTTTTACTACTTAAACCATTTTAAAATTTTACCAAAATTTTTATTATTTTAGTTTATTTGTTATTTTAATATTTTATTACATTGTAATCATTCATTATAATTTCAATTTCATTATTAATTACATTCAAATTGCTGTTTAAAAAATGTAAACAAAGCAATGACCAGAAATCTGCAAAATTCTAAACCAGGGACCAGAGGTTTTGCGGATGCAAAACTTCTGGTCTCAAGCTGTGTAGATTTGAGGGAGTCTACTGTATATGAATATTGAAATACACTTTGATAGGAACCATGTACAAACTGTTAGATGTTTCTCCTAGAATATTTTTTTAATACAATGATAACTTCAACAAAAAAAGAATACAGAACAAGATCTTAATGTTCATTAAAAATATTGCAAAATATTACTATAAAAATAATAGAATAAAAGATAAAAATACAGCATTTTTTTAAATAAAGTAGCAAAACTATATTCTATGGTTCCAGACATTCTATAGTTCCAGAAAAATATTTATAACAAGACTTTTTTATTTTTAAGAGACTTATTAAAAAGTAAAAATTAAAAAATAATCAGTGTTGAAGTCGCAAGAAAAAATAAAGAATATACAGTATAGGCAGAGAGTATTCATGAACGAACGCTGACATCATGAACGTACATAGATTGAGTATACGTGAATGACTTGTTTGAGAACAGAGGGTATATGGAGCTTTCTAAAAAAAAATCAAGAAGGAACATGGCATATACTCCTATACATCTCTACTAAATTCCTGAAATGAACAGTGGTGGCTCAATAGCCATTGTACCAAACTCCAGACTGAAAGATCTCGGGTTCAATGCTCGACATCACCAAAGACTCACTAACAGGGCCATAGATAGAAATGAACCATGGGGGGGGGGGGGGGCTCATATTTTTTTCTTGCTCTTTGATACAGAAAGATAAATTAGTACATTTTCACATTGTAGATACTATATTTCTTTTTAAACTGTTGTAATAATTTCATTTTATGCTAAGAAAAGTATAGGATGATAAAAATTTTGAATGTATAGCTGGTGAAAAATTAAACTTGTTAGCTTCATACATACAAACAGGATGACAGAGTGTTGAAACAGTTATTTTAGATACAAATTAGTATTTCTGCAAAACTGTCAAAGGGTCTCTAAACTAAATTAGATTTTTGAACAGAATTTCATTTGAATTTTCAGAACAGAAATTCATTTAGTGACCTTGGAATTTTTTCCAGGGGGGCTCAAAATATTTTAGAGAGGCTGAGCTGCCCATAACGCCCCCTTAGCTACGGCCCTGCTCACCAAGTGTATGCAATGTACACACTTGTTAAGTAAAGTGGTTCTGAAAATCCTGTGGTCGGCCTTAGCAATTACCATGGGTATAAGTCTCTGGAGAAACACTCCCTCTCCCTCAGAGACATATTGAAATTGAAGAGGTGACGTTTGGTGCTGCCAATAGATGGCAGCAAAACCAGTTTGCCAAATATCATCTTCTGCAGAAGTCCGACTTCCAACCCTCTGGGTGCAAATCTAATGAAAGCTCCAGCAACTCTTCTTGCCCTTTGGGCATATATCAACATCATCATCTCTGATATAATTATTACAATACACTTTTTTCAACTAGAATAGAATTTACACTCACTTATTAGGGAAAATAGATTTCTTCCAATTTTATATTGTACATTTTTCTACATCTGATTTCTTTTTCTCTATGTTTAATGGGTTACTCTTCAACTTTCATATTACAAATGAACTTCTGCAACACCATGTAGGAATCTATAAAATAATATTGCTGTTAAAATTACAATCATAACTTTTATTTTTAGTTAAAACAATTTCACTCCTGTTGGAATTGTCAGATATACCCAACATTCTTTCTGTTATTAATTATACTCATCATATTCAATGTATTTTTGAAAAACAAATTAACATTTCAATAAATTTTATTTTATGAAAACATAATTTTTTATTGGAATTGCTGTTTACTATTGGTCTTTTCTTCTATAGTAGACTCCCTCAAAACAACACAGCTTGGAACTAGAGATTGCACAGATTTTAGAGTTTTGTTGATTTCTGGTCATTGCTTTGTTTACATTTCTTAAACAGTAATTTAAATGTAATAATGTAATAGAAATTATAATGAATGCTTATAATATAGTAAAATATTAAAATAAATAAGCAAAATCACAAAGTATTAAAGTAAAATAGTAAAAATGTAGATAATTTATAAAATGATTAATTAAATTATTAAAAGTAAAGGTCAAATAAATAATAGATAATTTTTTCTTGAATTATACAGAGAAACTTGCTTCATAAAGTATTAACTAATATGCATCAAAATCATAAAAAAAAGAAGTTTTTTTCAGCTTAACTAGACTTAATAACCAAAAAAGCTTGATTAGTACATAAATCTATTTGATAATGAGAATGTGATCATCAGCAATATCTTGAATTTTTTCAGAATTTTTTTTTTTTATTTCATGAAAAACCATAAGTTCAATCATATTAACCAAAATTGCACGTTAAAATATGTACAGAATGATATAAAAAACCTATAATTTTTTTTCTCTCCATCTCAACTGAAAGTTTCATTGTTTACATCTAGAATGATGCATGAATTTTAGGGGAAACTAAAAATAAATATTTTTTTAAAACCTGATAAAAAAAATACCAGATTTTCTTTTTCTTTTTGCATGTATATCAATGAAAATAATCATAACTTTATTAGAAGAGCAACTCAAAATTGTACTTTCAGGGGAAGGAAAATGAAACATTTAATATGAGTCGATTTGAGAAAATTGTTAATAGCATTGTCCCAAAAGTATTTGTAAAAGTATTTCTGATAGTGTCTTCAATAATCATCATTATTATTCATTGATCATTATCATCTTAAAGTTTATGTGGAGAAACTTAAAATATTAATGTGATTAATTTTTTAATATTATTTGACAATTACAGTTATTAATAATTATTAAAGTTCTTATTCTTCTTGTATGAACAGCATCTTTGATTTAACCTTTTCCGGCGCACTACTTTTTAAAGTTGGAATTTAAAGAAAAAAAAAAAAAATAGGCAATCTATTTAGGCCTAGAGGAGTACACAAGTATAATTTTGTAAAGATTGCACAAACCATTTTAATTATACATCTGTTGCCGAAGTGGTAACATCGTGCAAATACAGCATTGATAAGCACAGTGAGAAGAGCATTGCTGAAAAGTGCATATTAGAGTAAAATATTTTACCTATTATTTAAAAACAGTAGAATTTGATCTCTGAGGTGCTGCCATCTAGAACTCATAAGAAAAATTTAATGTAGCCATTAGAGTAGTTTTTGAAATATTTACGGAGTTTTTGTGTCTCTAAACTTTAGGTGTTGCCGACCCGACAACACTGCGCCGGAAAGGGTTAAGGTGGTTGTTCTCAAATTTTCTGCTCAACAATATAGTTTGGATTCCTTGAATTCCCGTTTTAAGAACTCAATTCAAAGGGCCAACTCTAACAACATTTTCTGAAATATCTTCTGTTTGTACCAAAAATTGGAAATGCCATTTGATTACATAATTTCTGTATAAGAACACTTGCCAATTTCATGTATTTTCAAGCAAAAAAGAATTCAGAAATGTATAAATAAAAAAAGCTCTTTTTAGATTTGAAAATAGCCTTAAAACTATTTTTCTATGATCAAATATCATTTAGACAGGTTTGTGATTTAAAATGAATGATTTATTTATTTCATATACTAAAATTTCACATTTAAATTTTCATATTATATTTTTATCATTGAGTATAAATAATTTTCCTCTTTATATCATATTGGTTACAGCTTCATTATTGTTATTTCATTAACTAACATTTTTTATCATATTGTATATACCCTCATCCCAAAAATCTAAGCAACATAGAGTTTGTTAAAGTAGTAGTTGATTTGGAGAATCTAGATATTGATGTCTTTAGAGATGATTTATATTAAAAAAAAACTTGATTATTAAAAAAATAAATAAATAAAAATAAGCTTAAAAACTGTAAAGTAGCTAAACAAATGTTAAAATAAAAAGATTTGCTTAAATGTAATGAAACTATCAATTACTAAAATTGGTACCATTCATCAAAATATTTATTAGAAGTACAGTATATATACTAGAAGGTGGTAATACAGACCATCACCTCATCGAGTTACAGATGAATATCAAGGATTTGTTAAATCTTGATTCCCATATTAAAAAGGCAATCACCTGCTAAGTCATAACTTGGTCGAAAATATTTAAAAACCTAATTTTAGTAGCTGACTCATAGGTTTGCCATTATGTTTTCCTGATCCTAATCCCACATGTTTTCATACTTTTGGGTGCAGGAAAGCACATTGGTAAACCTACGAGTTAACTGTTAAAATCTGTTTTTTAGGTGTTTTTCATCAAGATATGGCTTGGCAGACAGATTGTGTTTTAATGTGTGAATCAAGATTTTACTAATCCTAGATTTTCATCTGCAAACTCAATAGTAATTGTCTGTGGTGTCATCTATCTGGTCTTCTAAAGCTCATTCAAATTTAATTGCTATGAAATAAAAGAGTGAGAATGATACATAAGGTAAGTTTTGAAGAAAAGAAAAGTTATAATCAAAGTCGTAAAATATCAATAAATGAAATAATTTTTGCCTTTAATTTTTGTAAAGCTAAAGATACAACTTGGACTCCTTATCTTAGATAGTATTTATTCGATATCGTATATTCTTAGAATGTTTTGGAGAATTTTAAACATATTTCATGTTTGTTAAAGCAATAATTTTTTTTAAAGATTGCTCCTAATATCACTAAAATGTTTGGAAACTTTCGTTTAAAATTTTGGAGTCATTCAAAAAATTTGAGAATGGTGACAGTTATATTAATAACATTAAAATGATATTTTAATCTTTCCTGGTAAACAGGCCTTGCAGATTTGTTTTCATAGAACCTTTATCTTGGCTTTATATTATCTTTAGCCCTTTATTACTTAATGCAAAAAGTTAAGATTATTACTAAGGAAAAAGTATAAAGTTCCTAAAATCGCTATAGGCAAGTGATTGTTTAAGTAATTAATGCTTCAATTGAAAAAATAATTTACTGACAGAATTTTTTTTGTCCCTAAAGTATCTGTTGTAAACACTTGGAGAATTTTTTGCTACTGGGAAATCTTTGCAACAAGTTGAATATACAGTAGACTCCCTCAAATCCGTACAGCTTGGGACTAGAGGTTGTGCGGATTTTAGAATTTTGCGGATTTCTGGTTTACATTTTTTAAACAGTAATTTAGGTACAATTAATAGTGCAAAGGGAACTATAATGAATGCTTACAATTTAATAAAATATTAAAATAAGTAATAAACTAAAGTAATAAAAATTTAGATAATTTTTAAAGTGGTTAAAGTACTAATAGCAAAGGTTAACCTCCTGACTATTCAAGGCACTTTTTTCTAACTTCTCCACTGGTCGATGCCATTTTGCTAAAAATGACAGGTGTCATAGACTCGAGTGAGTTTTAATTAGTTCGGTAAACAAAGGATAGATGTCGTTACATGGTAATTTCGCCGCGAGAACGACAATTATTCACCAAATATTTTTTTTATTATGATGTTCTATGAGTAGTACGAGGGCGGTCAGGAGGTTAAGTTAATAATCAATAGTGTATGATTAAATATTCACTATAAAGAATAAATGTATTTTTCCAAAATTATTCAACAAAACTTGCCTCATAAAAAAGTTCATTACTAATTCACATCAAAATCATAAAATAAGGATTTTTTTTTTTCAAGTTTAGCCTGGCTTAATAACCAAAAAATCTTGATTAATGCATAAATATATTTGGTAAGAAGACTCTGATTACCAGTGATTTCAGCAATATCTTGAATTTTTTCCAAAAAAATTTATTCTTCCTTCATGAAAAAAAACATGAATAGAGTATTATTAAGAAAATTACAAATTAAAAAATATATTGAATTGATACAAAACTAAAAAATCAATTTTTGTCCCAATATCTGAACTGAAAGTTTCATTGTTTACATCCATAAAATATGTGCGGATTTTAGAGAATTGCGGATTTCTGGTTTGCGGAGTTGAGGGAGTCTACAGTATATATATTTTTAATAATTAAAAACAAAATAATGGATGACTATTATATATGGTCTGTCCAGTAATCAAACTTGATTCCATAAAAATCATTCATTTGAAAATAAATTTACAAACACTTATTATTCTTTAAAATAGCCTACATCTGTAATTTCATATTATAAAATGTAAGTTCAAAATCTCAAGGATAGAGATAAATCTCTATCCTTGAGATTTTGAACTTGCATTTTATAATATGAAATATAATTTATAGCATTATATATGAACTGCTTTAGCGCCAATGGTGCTGCAATTTTTCATGTTGAATTGAAACTACTTCTGTAATAATGCACTGCTGTCAACAACTCTATCACCTATTTATGTCCCCCTAAAAAATTTCAACATGAATGCTGTTCAGAACACATGCTACATTTTTCTGCTTGCTCTTTAGATTGTCAAAAAGATGACTTTTTAATCTAGATTTAACTGAGGGAATAGAAAATAAATAGGCGATGACAGATTGAAGTTGTACGATGTTTGGAGAAGTGTTATGATACTGTGTTTTGCAAGGAACTGGGTCAATTTGAAGAACCAGTTAGTCACAATTTTTTTGCATTTGAAATTCTTCATTTGATTGATCACAATTTGATGCACAATCCATTTTGTAAGTCCCAATATCCCCAAAATCATTTTAACACTCACCCAATTGCCAGGAACACCAAAAGCACTTTAACCGAAAAAAATTTCTTTAAGCTGTAGAATGTTATGAGCTAATACATAATACATGAAATTAACTTTAAATAAAAAAACAATATCAGCAACAAATGTTTTTGCCATTGTAAATGTACAGGAATTTTAAAAAGATTTCGTTGCATTGATGATAAAATTCAACTTAACTCAGTGGACTGAATATTAACTGTGTATAATATGCATGCACAGCACTCAAGTCCTAAAAAAGTGATGATCCCTTATAATTCTGTCACAATTATAAAAAAATGTGACTAGTACCAGTAGATTTGTAATAATATCTATAATAACACTTATATCAATAATATTTATATATTTTTTTAACCTATAGAAATTGTAATAAATTTCAAAATCTTCAATAGTAACACAATTTTGAAATAATATTTGGATTCCTTTGTAAATTTTAGCTTTTAATACCAAACAGGAAGCAATTTGGAAGTCATTTAAGAATTATGCAGCTTAAAAGCTAGAACTCTGAATGAGTTAAAAAATTTTATCCTACATAATTCTTAATGATAGGATTGAATTCAAGGAGTAGCAAGGAAGGGACCCCTCCTCCCTCCAGAGGATTTGAAAGTTTTTATTTTCAATGGTCAAAAAGTGCAATCCTTTCTCCCCTCCCTCCCAGAACTCTATAATGTTCACCTCAAACCACAGAAATCTCTCCAGGAGAAAAATGTTTGAATTCAACACAAAACCAATTTAAACCGAATGAATAAATTCAATTTTAATTGTAAAATTGCATTGCAAAACTGATTGCATTGCAAATAGTTTTTAAGCATAATTCAAAAATTACTGGGTAAAATGATCTCTTATTTTGGATATCCACATTAAACTTCTAAAAATTCATGTCTTGCATTAACTAACATTAAAAATATCAGAGGTGACCAGAAAATGCATTTACTCCCAAATCTATAGCTATAGCATTACAATATCTAAAAGAGAAAAAATGAAAAAAAATTGGGATAATTAATCAATCAATCAATATTTCGATAATCAAATGCTCACAAATTAACTGATGAATTTTAAGAAATCTTTATGGTGATTGGAAGGTATAATTAAGATTTATAAATGATAATCATTACATTTCTAGTTTATCACTAACACTTTTTAATTTAGAGCCTGGATTGGTAAATACAGGGATCTAGTATTTCATTATAGAGTCAAAAGCAACGTTTTGTAACATTGATAAGGGAGAAAATTATCACATGCAAATCTATATGTTTCTTCATACCTTTCTCCTTTACAACACCATTAGATTAGTTACCATAATGCATTTAATTTTGCATCAAACCAAGCTATCTAAAATATGTAAAATGGCTATGGACCTAATAATGGAAAATTTATAAACGATAATATGGTGTTGATCTAAATTTTTTGCTTACAATTATTTATTCCAATTTTTAAACTGGATTAGTAAGCATAAATAAACAGCTAATATTAAATTATTACATTCATAGTCTAAATACAACCCTTGGCACAAAGTTTTCGATCAGTACATCAGCACTCTCATCTTTTGTAAGAAAAGATTATTTATTCTATTTGCATAAAAATGAAACGATTATTAGCAATAATACATTTGTATTATATGTAGTGAACAACAATATGCAATAAAGAGAAATCATTATACATCAGTTTATAAATAGAAAAATTGTGATTGAAATTTAAGCACCAAAGAAAAAATTATCCGATCATGCTTTGTTTTGGAAAAAAATAATCGATCACTGTAATCAATATTTCGTAAATCCACTCTTATTTAGGATGACAGCTAAAATTCTCAATGGAATGGACTCAATAAGATTTTTGCACTCATTGGGAGCAACTTCACATCAGCATTCCCTTATAACTGTACGTAGTTCTATGGCATTTGTAATTCATTGAAAATTGATTTTTCTTTTCAATATTTTCCACAGATTTTCTATGGGATTAAGATCCAGACTATTGGGTGGCCAAGTCATAGTTTGAATTGGTATATTACCTACAGTTTATAAAAATTACTTTACTGATTTGGTGCATTGGGGAGCTGTGTTGTCATCTTGAAATACAAAGTGATTTTGATTCCCGACCATTGATCGATGTTAGGAATCAGAAAATTGTCTAAAATGTCAATGCAAACTTCACAGTTTACTGTATGTAACACAATACACAACTTACCGACGCCTTGTAATGTCATCAACTCCAAAAAGTAAATGAAAGGAAAATTTAGTCCTCGTATTGACACTTTTATCAATGAACTTCTCATCAACTCTTCTTCAAACAAATGTTTCACAGTGATCACCTGTTCCCAGAGATATGCGAGATTCATCGCTAAAAATAACTATATTCTATTATCAAGTGACCAATGTACATGTATTTTTTAACCATTGCAAGCGTTCTGTTCTATGTTTCTTTTTCAAGTAAGGTTTCATTTTAGCTTTACAGAGTTTAAATTCTGCTGCATTTAGACAATTATGTACAGTGGCTCACATACCTTTACGTAATACTTAGACCATTCGGTATTGAGTTGTTTTGAAGTTGCTCGCCACTTTCTTTTCACTACTCTTTTAAGATTTCTGTCCTCCTTAGGCATTTTCATTCGTGGACGTCCACATCGAGGTAAATTTTCCACGCTGCTAGTCAACTATATTTTTCTTGAATTTTGCATAGCAAACTTTGAGCACAGTTCAATAAAACAGCTATTTTCCTTTGTGAATTTCCCACTTGCAACAATTTAATCATGCGAATTTTTAAATCGCGAGACAGTTTATTCACACAAGCCATTGTTGAGTACTTCAGAGCTGCTTTTAATCTCGCAGATGAAATATTTCTTCTTTTAAATAGGATTCAGATAATGTACGCATGTTCAGGCATGCCTATCGGTCTTCAATATGCAAATTTCAAACCTTTTTCCTCAGTAATCGATTACTATTTTCCAACTTCCGTCTTGATCGGATATTTTTTCTCACGAGAAGACTTTTTCGCGTGCAGTATAATTATAAATTATATAATTGTTACACCAAATTCACTTTTTATTTATATTTTAATATGTGTTCTTTTATTTTCCATATGGTAAAATGCCCCTATACACATGAATCGCAAAATATATGCTTTGAAATGCAAAAATCATAAACTTGATAACACTGATCGAAAACTTTTTGCCAAGGGTTGTAGTGTGTCAATGTTAAGCAAGGAAATGATCACCAAGGATGTCACATAATGTTTACCTGATAAAAAAAAAGAGCACACACACACACACAAAAAGGTTGTTTTAACAATATATTCAATTTTCTGGAAAACCTTTTTTATAAAATATGCTGATTTTTGATTATGGAAGATCTATAAATGATAATTTTACACTAATTTGATTTTTATTTGAAAACTTATTAATTTTTAAATTGAAATCAATAATAATAAAAACAACTGTTTGTGTGTATGTCAGCAGTTATCTGTAGAGACTGCTGTATCTATATCTACAAGACTTCATAGGAAGATAATTACTTATGTATCTGAAGTAATGTACCTTAAATGCAACTTCTGAATTTTTTTTTTTTTTTTTTTTTTTTTTTTTTTTTTTTTTTTTTACGTTAGTCTAGTGTCTTTTGTATTTTGTGGTAATTTTTCAATATTAGTAAAAAGAATCTAGTTTCAATCTTGTAGTTCAACATAGAAAATTTTTATCTTCTTTCCTACTAGAAACTCCAGTACTATTGAATTACTACTTGAAATTCATATACTGCTGATTTTTTTAAATAATTTTTTTGTGATTTTTCCTGTGCTGTACAATTTTTTAACAGAGTGAATTTTGTCTTTGTTTTTTTCAGTAAAACATGTTTGGTACAATGATTATTGAAATTGTTTTTTAATTTTACTTTCTGCCAAAAATTAGAAATTAAAACATACAGTGACACATGAAAGGAATTCCTGATTTCAAAATATAAAATCTCGAAAACAAAGATCGACAGACGAATGCAACAAATGGTATTTTTATTGTAAAAACTGCTAATATTTCATACTGTAAATGCAGAATAAAATTTGCCATTACATCCTGAAATGTTTCAACGTAAATGGATTCAGTAGCCACACAGATCAATCATTCCAGCTCTTCCAGTGTTTCCATAGACAGTGTATTTGAATGTGCTCCACAAAAAGTACTCAGAAGGCATCACATTGGACAAATGTGAAGGCTAAGCCATACTGAAACCACAAATTTAGGATAATTCAAGACACTTGGAAACACTATTTATACACACATTAACTGTGATTACCACATCATCTGTTAACAGCTTTTGCAGCTGTTTTTGAAACTTGTGTATGAAATTCTTACAGTTTTCAGAATAACACACACATTTTCACATAAAGTTTTTGCTTTTTTGATCCATTTTTGTTTTTGAAATTTTACATTTTAAAATTATTCCTTTTATGTACATTTCATATGAAATAATTTTTAAATAAAGAAAAGTTTAACAAAAAAAAAAAAAAAAAAAAAAAAAAAGACTGTCAAATGGGCACCGATAACATTGTGAATGTTGATGTTGATGTTGAAAATTTTAAATTAATCTGGGTTGATTAATGCATACCTCTGAAATAAGTTTAAGTAACACATTTTTAAAGGTGAAAAATACTGAATTGTATTACACAGATGAAGAGAATGGGGCCCCCAACAGCAAGTTCAATTCAAAAAAACAATGAAAAAATGTTGATAAAATGTTAAAGCTCAGATCAAAAATTAATTTTTTAAAACATTGTGCAATCTTAATGGTTTTTATAAATTTTATCAAAATTATGTCATTTATGTTATTTGTTACAAGTCTTCATATTAAGGTAATTTTATACATAGTTTAGTTTTTAATATAATATAAAATTATATATATATATATATTTACTATTTTTTATTTATTTACTTTTTAATTAAAAATATATAATTTATATGCATATTTTCAAACAATAAAAACAAACAAATGTAATTATCATAATTTATTGAATTTAGTCTTTAAATTTTAAACAATATGATGAATGCAAAAAATAACATTATATAAAAGAAAACATTATCATTTAACCACTGCAACAGCATAATGTTAAAGCTAAAGTAATCTTTAAACATTAAAATACAAAAAAGTGCAATTGAAAATTCTAAAAACAACAATGGAACTAGATACAAATAACTTATTAAAGGTACATTGTATTTAAAAAATGAAATACATAAACCAAAGATTCTAGATTACAGATTTTTCAGGAAATAAATATAGAAATAGTTCACAACACAGGGCTTGAAATTCAATTTTTCGAAGGAGGGGAGTCTTCCTACCAACATTTATAAATGGAGGGGAGTTTGGCTGTTTGGGAGGGAGAAAAAATTTTTAAAACCTGCCGTTATTTTATGTGCTATTTAAAGAATTACCAGAATACAGACATAAAAAATATCACTGAAGCAATTTTTATCAACAATTCAGAATAATTATGCGAAATGTGTAAAAAAAAAAACTTTTATATTGTCTAATTTTTACTGGCGGTAATTCTCTCCCGGTGCTAATTATTTTTGCCACAGGTCTAATTATTGTTTTAATAATAATTAATAAAACTTCTAATTAATTTAATAAATTTATATTTATAATTAATTGTTAATAAATATTATTTTTCTGTATATTAAATGTGCAAGATACAAATTTAATCATAAAATAATACTTATTTGAGTGTAGAAAATAAGAAATATCACTATTGTTTGCATTTCTTTAAAAAGGGAGCAAGTCAAAATCATCGAAAGAGACTTTCTTAAAAAATGAATACTTTGTTGAGTAAAGGGATGCTTTTTGTTTAATGAATGGCTGCTTTCAGGAATTGCACTCACTCAGAAAGATTTGGAGCTGTCAGAAACTGATTTTAGAGCAGCAAAGAAAAAAAAAATATATTGAAGCAGGAAAATTAATTTGTTGAACAGAAAAATGAACTCCCCGTAATATTATTTTTGGGGGGAGGAAGGGAAGAGAGGTTCCCTTTGACGAAAGTTGCATTTTTTCGCTATCTTTTGATGAAATCTGTCTTTTTTTACGATTTTTTCACGAAATTTGCCATTTTTTCATGAATGTTATAAGGAAATTTGCCGTTTTCTCGTGATCTTTTGATGAAATCTGATGTTTTATCACGACTTTTTTTACAAAAATTGCCGTTTTTCGCAAAATTTTCGGGAAATTTGTTGTTTACAGTGAATCTTTTGTCGAAATTTGTCGTTTTTTGCGATTTTTGGACGAAATTTGACGTTTTTTCCCCATGAATTTACTGAGGAAGTTAGCCGTTTTTTGCTTGATCTTTTAACAAAACCTGATGTTTAATAGAGATTTTTTTTTACGAAAATTGACGTTTTTGTGATATTTTGGGGAAATTTGTCGTTTATAGTGAATTTTTTGTCGAAATTTGTCTTTTTTGTGATTTTTGGACGAAATTTGCCCAGTAGCAGAAAGTTATGGTTGTGTCTGCGACAGCAATGCAGCAGGATAAAAATTGTCTGCGGTAGAGTGTATTATATTCTTATGTACATTATAAATGCAGTTCTTACTGATTAATATTATAAAAAGACAATTAGACTCCAATTATAACATAACCTGAATAAGTAAATAGTAAATTTAATATTTTTTGCAGATTTAGATTAATAATGAATACGTAAAGTGGTTCTTTCAGTTTGAAGTAAAGGCTAAATTTAAAATTAAATTGAAATATAGTGTACATCTATTGAAAACAATGTATAGTGTCTTACCTTGCCTAAGTATTCAAATCTACAGAAGATATAAGTACAATGATATTAAAGAAAAAAAAAACAATGTATATTGTCACATGTGAAATAGTGATAAAATGAAGAAAACTATTCCAATTCCATTGAACAGTAGATGTTATACTGCTTCCTTAAATTCTCAAAACATTTGTTTACTTGTTAAATCACAATAAGATGTTAAAATAAAATGTGTTATAATAAAATTTTGATATGTGCTTTTTTTTTTTTTTTTTTTAAGGGGCAAAAATCATTTAAAATACGAAAATTTAAAAATTTATTCAAAAAGGCTGCACATTGAAAATTTAAAGCCACTATTTCTTTACCATAAAGTTTATAGTTTATAGTTTTATAGCAGTGATACCTTTAAATACCAAGTAAACATTATGAAAAAGAAATAGAAATTTCTGAATGACAATTTTTATAAATACACTGGATATGTATCTAAAATTTCAAGTGCTAATTTATAGTCAAAAAACGAATTTGCAGAAAAATCCGTTTTTGGAACAGAAAAAAAAAAAAAAAAAATTTTGGTAAAGAAAATCAGTTTTTGGAGAAAGAAAGAGAAAACAATTTTTTAGGGAAAAAAAAACACTCAACTTTTTTTTGTGCCCCTTTAAACAAATTATATATTTTTTTTCTTTATTATTTAACGGATTATGCAGCTTTTTCGCGATTTTTTAATGAAGTTTTCCATTTTTCACGATTTTTTGACAAAATCTACCATTTTTTCGCGAACTTTTGTCAAAATCTGCCGTTTTTCCGCGATATTTCGATGAAATCTATCGTTTTTTTTACGATTTTTTTTTGTTGAAAATCGAAAATCTGCCGTCTTTTGCGATTTTTTGATGAAATCTACCTTTTTTCGCTATTTTTTAAACGAAATTTATTGTATTGTCATGACTTATTGATGAAATCTCTCGTTTTTTCGCGATCTTTTGACGAAATCTCTCGTTTTTTCACGATCTTTTGACGAAATCCGTCGTTTTTTCCCGATATTTTGACAAAAGCTTCCAAATTTGAAGATTTTTTGACGAAAGATTCCAACTTTTACGCGATATTTTGACGAATTTAGCCTTTTTTCACGATCTTTTATCAAAATCTGCTGTTTTTCCGCGATAATTTGGTGAAATCTATTGTTTTTTACGATCTTTTCTTAAAATCTGCCATTTTTACGATTTTTTTTGCCGATATCTATTGTTTATTCGCAATCTTTTGATGAAACTTACCGTTTTTTCGTGATTTTTTAAACGAAATTTGTTTTTTCATGACTTATTGATGAAATCTCTCTTTTTTTGCAATCTTTTGACGAAATTTGTCGTTTTTTCAAGAAAAGATTCCGTATTTTCAAGATTTTTTGACGAAAGATACCATTTTTTACCAATTATTTTACGAAATTAGCCTTTTTTTCACGATTTTTTAACAAAATTTACCATTTTACTTTTTTTTTTTTTTTTTTTTTTTTTTTTTACGAAATTGGCCATTTTTTCACGATCTGTTGTTGGAGTCTACAGTTTTTCGCGATCTATTGATGAAACCTGTCGTTTTTTCTCGCGATCTTTGGATGAAATTTGCCGTCTTTTAGCGTCCTGTCCATGTTTTTTCCCCCCCAAATAAATATTTTTTTCTTTTTCAAGTTGGCAAATTTATCTGCAAGGACAAAAATAAATCTGCGACGCACGTCGCGCGTCACACACTTTCTGCTACCGGGGAAATTTGACATTTTTTCATGAACTTTCTGAGGAAATTTGCCGTTTTTTCGCGTTCTTTTGATAAAATCTGATGTTTTATCGCGATTTTTTTTACGAAAATTGCCGTTTGTCACGATTTTTGGACGAAATTTGACGTTTTTTCGCGACCTTTTTGACAAAAACTGCCGTTTTACAGAATTCTGTCAAAAAATTAGGCATTCTTTCGAGAATCTTTTGACGAAATTTGCCGGAAATTAGTCGTCTTTTCGCGATCTTTTAACAATATTTGCCGTTTTTTAGCAAACTTTTACGAAAGCACGCGTCTTGTGAAACGTGTAATAGCTGTTTCTTTTGTGTGTCATCTCTGATCTTTTACGTAATTTACGCGCAATAGCGCATCCGCGGCATCACTGTTTCATAATTTTTGGAATTGAATGAGTTATTTTTTTTGTGGGGGGAGGGAAATTCCGAACAGAATCACCTCCATTTCGCCGCGGAAAATAGAACGAAACTCGTCAATCGATTGCAGGAAAAAAATTGCGAAATTTGTCAATCAATCGCGGGAAAAATCATGATTTTCAATGATTTTTCGCTGTAAAAAAAACTCGCAAAATGTGTCGATTACTCGCACGAAAATATCATAAAATTCGCGAAAGGGTCGTGGGAGTTGATCATAGTTTCAAAATGCAAAATTGTTTCGGCGGGAGCCTCCCGTCCACGTTATTCTTTTGGGCGCGAATCCCGCCATCCCGCCCTGAAATTCAAGCCCTGCAACAAGATTAGCAATATTATAAGATAAAACAATGTGATCAGGTACAAACTTTACAAAAAACAGAATATTTATCCTCACCTTAATATGAAAAAATGAAAATTTCAGCATTATAGAATTTGAAAATCCAATGTTTAAGTTTTCTGATGTATTATTAACTAGTCAATACAAAAATAACAATTTAAAAAATATAAATAACTTTATTTTGTACAACAGTAATTCATGTTTTAATTCTTGTGGATTGAAGTGCTCTACAAATTCCTGAATTCAGAAATTTACACTGTTGTACAGAGTAAAACTGAAATAGAAATGTTAGTTTATTTATCAAATACAAACAGAATTTTATGCAAGGTTACATATTCCATCTTTCTGTATATGGTTGTTTGAGTGTTAGTAACTAAATTGTATTAAAAAAATTGATTTTAAATACAATTTATATGTTGCAAAATTTCAGCAAAAATAAAAGTATCTACATGTCACTATCTACTAGATAATGAATGCTGTAACAAAATGGAGTGAAAGTTAATTTTGAGTTTTAAAAAAAGTTTGGAAATATGTATTTACAAAGAATAATAAAAATTGTTCTTGGAACAAATTTTTAAAGTTTCTTTGAGATGTCTAATGATAGATAAAAATCACTCAAATAATATTAAATCAATTACTATAACATAATATTGGTAAAAGTTTTGTTCCAAGTATATGTTGCTAAATCTTATCATCTTACAGTTAGTAAATTAGGCAGCATAGCACCTGTATAAGAAATTGTTGGTTGATGAATATCTTTTCTAGCTTTTTGTCTGACTATCAAATGACTTTGGTTTGTTAAAATCAAATACAGTTATACAGCAGAGGATCTATTGTCTGGAATTCCAAAATCCAGAAAAGAAAAAAATTCTAAATTTATAAATTTTTACTAATATTTTGTAATTTCTGCAATTTTTCAAAAATGTTAGACTTTTATTTAGTTTATTGTTTCAATGTACAAACACAAAAATAAGTTATTTTAGTGGTGGGGAAGCAAGGACCTCTCTCCCTCCTGCTCCCGAAATTAGGAAAACAATCATCCTTTTGTCAAATTTTAGTTTAAAATTAATTTATATTACAAGTCTTTTTTAAAAAATCATCAGATATTTTCCCTCTTTTGAAAAAATACTATGGCTATGCCACTGTATTATTTGAATACACATATAATAGGAGAGTTCAACTTATTTACTTGTATTCTCCCTCCTGTCTCAGATGTTCCAAAACGGCCTATCTGATCACAGGTTCTATTTTTTTTTTTTTTTTTTTTTTGGCAACAGAATTTGCAAAAACAATTAAAAATCATCATTTAAAAAGTTTGCCAGCATGGTCAACAAGCAAAATTATTTAAGAAATAGGAATTATTAAAAATGATCTAACAAAAATTTTTATATAAATTATGTAGCTATAAAGAAAAAAAAAAGGTAGAGCTTGTACATAGAATATTAATATTTATTTCTTGTTTTATTTTTTCATTGTTATCATTGAATAATGCCGTAATGTTTGTTTACATAATTTAAAAACATTCAAAACATTAGTTTTATTCATATTCTACATGAGATTGTTTTGATTTTGTTAATTGTATGTTTTTGAAAAATTCTGAATTTCCGGGGGAGTTCCAAATTTCTGAAAGACCCAAAATCCAATAAGCCCTCAGTCCCCAGGATTCCGGGTAATAGGTCCTCTACTATATAACAAAAAAGTGTTCTTTTACAGTTGAAACTTTTCTTACACAGTTGACATGTAAGAGCTGCATCATGTGAATGCAAGAAGGAATATCTTTTTAAATATTCACAACGATAAAACTATTTCCCACAAAATTCACAAACACACAGTTTCTCTATTTTCATTTTAATATTTAATTTACTTACATAATTAACAAACCTTAATTATCTAATTTAAAATTATCTAATTTACTTGTGTCGGATAATTTATTTTTTTCAGATATTACAATTGGTATACTTTTGAGTATTTATGCAGTTCGATATTTCTTCCTGAACACTTTATGAAAAGATGTTGTTCTGTAAGCAGTTTTTGACACATTTCACACTGAAAAAAAAAAAAAAAAATCTAGATACATTATTTATTATTTAAAACAACTATATCAGATGTTATTTTTGGAGTAAAATGCATACCATATTTAAAACTGAGTAAGCATATGTTTATTTAAAAGGCACTATTCATCAAACATTTCCTGGGATAATTTATATCAGAAATGGTTCTTTTTAACACAATCTTAAACATCAGCATCCAATTTAATATCATCAAGTAATTTTTTATTTGGTAAATCACATTTAAAACTAAACTGAAGTTTTAACTAAATTTTACTACCAACACTTTATGTAGACTTGACTCATTTCTTTGTCTTTCTATTTAGAAGATATTGTTGAGGAAACACTTTTTGACATACATTACATTGAAAATTCTCCTTTTTTTGCAAAGGTTTCAATATTAGTATTTAGCACAGCAGTGTCAGAAACTTTCTCCATTGGTAAAATAGGGTTATGATTTGTTTTACTTCTTATGAGACATTGAGCTGCTATTATTTGATGTTATTTGTTTATGTATTTTTAAATGAGAATTTAAACTTTTTTTAGCTTTAATTTTTTTTTTTTTTTTTTTTTTTTTTTGTAAATGTCAGATTCTAGTGATATTGATCTTTGATCTTTATGATATTTTGACTATTACAAGATTAGGTCAACAATTTTTCTCCTGCATGGGAATGCATATGCTTGATCAAAGGAGAAGGTTTGGAAAAATGTTTTTCACATTGTTCACAATTAAATTGTTTTGTCAGTTTATGGCTCTGAATATGTTTTTGTAAATCACTTTCACAACTAAAATCTCTCTGGCATTCACTGCACTTGTAACTTATTTCATGATCAGAGGCAAACTTTCTATCGTTTTCAGAGCTGTCATAATCAAGAGATTTTTTTTAGATCATGAAAAGAATCACAATATTTATCATGAATTTTCAATCTTTTTTTTGTTTTGAAACTTCTTTTACAAATGTTACATACATAAGGTTGAACTTCAGAATGAATCAACATATGAGTTGCCAAGCCTGAATCCTTCCAGAAACTGCTTCCACATACGTTGCAAGCAAATGGTCTCACTTCAGAATGAGTCAACATGTGGGCTTTCATGTACTGCTTACGAGTAAATCCTCTACCACATGTTTCGCAAACATATGGTTTTTCACCAGTATGAGTACATATGTGTTCCATAAAATGGTGTTTGTAGGTAAATTGTTTTGCACAAATGTCACAACTAAAACGACGCTCTCCTGTATGGATGAGGAGATGTTTCTTGAAATTGCTTTGTTGGGAAAAACTTTTATTACATACATCACAAGTATGTGGCTTTTCTCCAGTATGTATTTTCAAATGGTCTTCCGCATGACGTTTTGTATAAAACATTTTTTCACATACTTCACACTGAAAATTTCTTTTTTTTATATGTTTCTTTTTAACTGGAGTAACCATTTTAGTCGTTTTAATGAGCACATTCATAGACAATTCACTACAAGAATTCTCATTTTCTGTGGAGTTCAAATTTTGAGCAGCAAGTCCGTCAGAAAATTCATTTTCTTGAAAAGAAATATCACAATCAGAAAGATTATCATCCATGATCAGTTTGAGCTTTTTAAGCTTGTTTTAGAATAGAAAGTAAAATCAATGTCGTAAAAAAAATATTACACTCATTTTAATTAAATCCAATAGTTTTATTAAATTTCTAATCAAATAATGTGAACAACTTTTAAGAAATCCTTGACTAATATATATATAGCAATAAAGATTGGTAAAAATCAAGTTTTTAGTACATTTTATATATATTTTATATATTTTTTTAATGCAGTGATTTTTTATTCTTTATATAATCTAATTAATTCACTTTAAAATACCTTATTTTCTTCATTCAATATTTGGAAAATTTGCTGCAGCAAATATGTTATTGTATAATATACACTGAATTTAGCTTTATATATATAATAAAGCATTGTTTCTTAATTATTTTTTTGCTGATGATCAAAACCTTTCATAACTTAATTCAAAATTTTATTTTACTTTAGAACTAATAAAAATTGCACATATAGCTTGATTTTTTTTTTCTTTTTTGTCTCAAATACAAGAAAAATTAATTAGATAATAGTTAATAATTTTTTTCATTTATGATCAAATTTCTTCTTCAAGCCAACCAAAAGAATGTTTCTGTAGTATGCCACAATATGAGATTTTCTATGATGAAATTGCAGTTTTCTTGTCCTGAAATGAAGATATTTACAATTTTCATTCATTTGTAAAGCTCAATAAAAAGAAAAAAAAATACCTTTTGATGAAAAGACTTTTCAGGCTTTGAAATCTGCAATGGATAAAAAAAGAAAAAAAAGTAGGAAAATAAAATTTAAAACACTAAAAAGCATATTATTAAAAAAATCACTTAATATCTAGCATGAGTTTTCCAGCAACCATAGCCAAATGTTATACCCCTAAAATAGGGGATAAGCAAAAAATTCGTAGCACCATACTTGGCAATTTTTCTCACTTTTGGCATAAAATAAACAAATAAAAATCCAATAATAATAAAAAAAAGTATTAAAAAATACATAAAATATGATTTAACAGAGAATTTTTATTGTTTCTCTAACTTTTATGTATTATAGTGCTACAAAATGTACCAGATCTCGATGCTACGCGCAAGCAACACCAAAAAATATTTCCTTGTTAGTACAAACTCCTTTATCTTCATTTCTAAGAGATAAAATAATAATGAATACAATATATATATACATATATATTATATTCATTACATATTGTCAGACCTTGCTATCCCGACATCCTATTTTCATGTCACTCTTGTTTATCATATCAGTGTTTTAAAGTCCCATTTTTTGTATGCCATTTTAATGTAAATAAACTCTGGATTTTACATTGTTAAATAATTTTTAACTCTGGATAGCCAGACGATTTTGGGAAATTATTCATTTTTCATAATCCATCTTACAAGAACGAAAATTAAGCAGTAAGAAATGTCTTAAAGGGCCACCTTTGATAATCACAGATTTTTATTATTTTTATATATTTTGTGAAGTAGAGGCCCCTTAGTCTCAAGTTCAACGAATTTTATACAATGCTCCTTAGTTCTCGAGAAATAGGGGGGAGGGGTCTAATATTATAATACAACTTAAGTACTTACTTTGTAATACAGTTTTTGGTTTGGAATAATTCATTCGGTAGAGCGCTAGCTTTTTGATCGGTGGGTTTTGGGTTCGATCCTGGAGCATGCTACATTTGCTTTTTTTTTTTTTTTTTTTGTATAAATATACTTGTAATTAAAATTTAGTAAACACAGTCAATTGAACATTGTCAATTAAAAATGTGTATCAATGATAATTGTAACATATTTTTTATTTGTAATTAAATTGTTATATCAAACGGTTATTTTTTTCTGTTTATTATTTACCGATATAATGATATTGAATAATTGTGTCAATTTCTGATTTTAAAGAAGCATCCTTTATGTATTGCTTTAATAAATTAAATGAATAAGATGGAAATAAGAGATGATTGAATTGCGCTACATTTGTTTTCTCCATAATTGTTTTATAAATATACTTTTGATTATAATTGAAAAATCTCAATTTAAAAATTTAAAATCGTACATTAATTACAATTCAAATCAAAATGTATATTTATATTTTTATTTACTCTTTTTGATTTTCTAATCATTATTAAACTTTTCTCAGCATTTAAAGAAATAAAAAAAAAAAAAAATAGATCTATTGTGATTAGCAAAAATTCCAAAATCTTTTGTGGCAAAAATAAATGTAAAAAGAAGATAAAGGTGAATTTAAAAACTAGTTGGATCTGCCAATCCCTAAACTTTCTTCTATCTCATACGGACATTTTAATATTTAAAAAAAATAGTTGCTCATTTTAATGCTTTAATAATTTTAATTCAATACCATAACAACTTTAATTTTCATCTAAAATTTTTGCTTCAGTCAATTAATCGGAATAAAAACGAATTTCCTTCTCTGCACGAGCTGATGGACAATAGAATGATAGGCATATTTTTTGTTCAAATTCATGGAGAACCTACTTGAAATATCAAAAAATAATCATACACAAAAATTTTAGTTCAGTTCTAGGCTTAACTTCATACACTTTTAGGCGGTGCAATATTGAAAATGGCATAAAAATCGCGATTGCAGCGCTCCTTTCCGGCGGATTTTTTTCAAATTCAGGGAAGACCAACTAGCCATAGCCATACACTTACACAAAAAAATTGGTTCAATTCGATGAATAACTTCATATACTTTTGATCCAAAAATATTGAAAATGGCACAAAAATCGCGATTGCATCGCCCCCTTCGGGCGAATTTTTTTTAAATTCAGGGAGAAACAACTAGCCATAGAAATACACGTACACAAAAAATTTGGTTCAATTCGATGCATAACTTCATACACTTTAGATTGGTACAATATTAAAAATGGAACAAAAATCGCAATTGCAGCGCCCCCTTCCGGCAGATTTTTTTTAAATTCAGGGAGGACCAACTAGCCATAGCCATACACTTACACAAAAAATTTGTTTGAATTCGATGCATAACTTCATACACTTTTGGTCGGTACAATATTGAAAATGGCACAAAAATCGCGATTGCAGCACCCCCTTCCGGTGGAATATTTCAAAATTGAAGGAGAACCAGCTTGCCATAGCCAAAAACATTCACAAAAAATTTGGTTCAATTCTATGCATATCTTCATACACTTTTTGATGGTAGAATGGCGACATACACACAGACACACACACACACACACAGACAGACGGACAGACAGACATTTTGTAAAAACATGTTTTTTGGAATCTTTGACCCCTAAAACGTGTAAATCCGTCGAAAACCGGAAGTCGAAAAAAATTTCGATTATAATACTTTCTTCTATTGAAGATAGAAGAAAGTAAAAATTAAAAGCAAAGCACATACATATTACAAAATTAAAAATATTTAATATGCAAAATTTAATAGTATATAGTTAGTTATAGTTAGTATATAGTTATTTTGTTTTAGTTTTTGAAAAAACGAAAACTAACAACAGTTTTAACATTGCAAAAAAGGGGTTATAATTTAATTCTAAGGCTACTTTTTAATATATAAATATGCTTCTTAATTTGAAAATTGAGCAGTATTATCACTGTATCTACTTCCTTTACTTCCTTTATTCCTTTATTTATTTACATAGTAGCAGAACTATCTTGAAATGTCTGCAACGTTTATAATATTTTCAAAAATAGTTTGCAAGACACAACATATTGTGTAAATATATTCTTTGTGCTATTGTTGTGCTAATTAATTATGGCACCATATGTGTGTGTATACTATTTCTATCATATACAAAAAAACAAAAAAAATAGAATAGAAAAATCCACTTTGGGCAATATTTTTTTTTTTTTTTTTGCCTCTGACAAAATTTGCCATTTTTTTCAATATTTTGATGAATGGAAATTTTTTGATGAAATTTGCCCTTTTTTCACGAAATCTACTGTTTTTTATGGGATTTTTGACAAAATTTGCTGTTTTTTAGTGATTTTTCGACGAAATTTGTCGGTTTTTTTGTGAAGAAATCTGTTTTTCTAATTTTTATGACAAAATTTGCCTTTTTTGTGATTTTTTGACAAAATCCGTCATTTTTTCTGATTTTTTTTTTTTTTTTTTTTTTTTTTTTTTTTACAAAATTTGCCATTTTAAAAAAATTTTTGACGAAATTTGCCCTTTTTTCCAACGAAATGTTTTTTATTCGTGATGTTTTGCTAAATATGACATTCTTTCGCAATCTTCTGACGAAATCTACAGTTTTGTTGGATTTTTTGACAAAACTTGCCATTTTCCCGCAATCTTTTGATCAAATCTGTCTTTTTTTGCAGGATTTTTTTTACGAAATTTACCTAGAGGTCTTTTAACAAAATTTGACCTTTTTAGCAATGTTATGATGAACTTGTCGTTTCTTGAGGCAAGGCATTGCATGTAAATAAAATCTATTTAAATGTATATTTAAATAAAATTTTAATATACACCCTTACATATACATTTCTTCTTTTTTGAAAATATATGTATTAAATTAAGAAATCTTACAAATTTCAATTAATTAACTTTATATGCAAGTAATTTGAATTGGAATAACACAAATAAATCAATGTAAAAGGCTGTTAATTTTTTTTTTTTTTTTTTGCTTCTCACATTGTAATATTACATAATAATTACATACCAGATGTGCAAACTGAAATATCACCCCAAAAAAGGGCAGATTGTAATGGCCCATAAAAAAAAAAAAAAAATGATTGAAACTTGGTAAGAATATTGTTCCATCTGTGTACTTTAAATCAGGGTTGGCACGGTTTAAACCAATTGGTTTTAACCATGGTTTAAACCACAGTTTAAACCAACTGGTTTTTTTCAAAAAAATCTAATGACATTTTCTCATTTTTATTTACAATTTAAGACTTACAAATTATTGGATATAAATATTTTCTATGTTTAGCACTTTATTTCAGCAAAAAGTATTAAATATAGTGATTCTAGGGGTTTTTTTATGTATAGGATGAAATTGAGTATGCATTGATGACCATATTCCATTACTCTAAAGAAAAATCTTAGACGAATTGATCAAAGATAAAATGGATTAAAAATAGGTATTATGTATTTAGTATAAAAAATTTTCATTAAAAAAATGCAGATTATTTAAAGCAATCTATCATAACATGCACAATGCTTTTGAATATGGAGCTATAACTGGATGATGTTTAAGATTTTTAGTAAAACTATAAAATAATTTTTTTTTTTTTTTTTTCTATTGGGGAGATTATCTTTAAGAATTAAAATCAAAATATGAAGTTGAATGAGTATTCAAAAATTGGGTGCTAGTCATAGTATTTTAATAATAACAAATTATTCCCCCCCCCCTCAGTTGTCAGTTATCTGCTAAATCTAATGACCATAAATGTTAATTTCAAATTGTCTCTCAAAACACCCCCCCCCCTAAGAACAATCTCAAATTTATTATTATTTTTTTTTAATTATAGAAAATAATATTATATTCACAAACTACATCAAATGTTTCTTATAAGTGATAAAAATATTATTTATAAAGATTTTCAAAGCATCAATGTTTCACTGTGTAGAATATCTTATTGTTTGAACATAAGACTTTACTAATAACTATTAAAATTAAAATATGATTTTTTTTTCAATTTTCTACATAATTAACTATAATTATTTAATTCAAATCATTTTCAAATGCATTTATACTACTTATAATTCAACAATGTCTATTTTTATCAATAAATATGCATGTATATGTAATAAAAAAGGATGTTTTAAAAAAACCTGGGTTTTTTTCCAACCCTGCTTTAAATTAAAAAAAAAAAAAAAAAAAAAAAAAAAAGGAGAGGTGAAATTTGTTGTTTTAAAATACAGTAGACTCCCTCAAATCCGCACAGCTTGGGACCAGAGGTTGTGCGGATTTTAGAATTTTGCAGATTTCTGGTCATTGCTTTGTTTACATTGTTTTTAACAATAATTTGAGTACAATTAATAGTGCAATTGGAACTATAATGAATGCTTACAATATAATAAAATATTAAAATAAGTAATAAACTAAAATACTAAAAATTTAGATAATTTTTAAAATGATTAAAGTACTAATAGCAAAGATCAAGTTAATAATCAATAGTTTATGATTAAATATCCATTATAAAGATTAAATGTATCTTTCCAAAATTATTCAACAAAACTTGCCTCATAAAAAGTACATTACTAATTCACATCAAAATCATAAAATAAGGATTTTTTTTTTTTAAAGCTTAAACAGGCTTAATAACCAAAAAATCTTGATTAATGCATAAATATATTTGGTAAAAAGATTGTGATTATCTATATTAGCAATATCTTGAATTTTTTCCAAAAAAAATTATTCTTCCTTCATGAAAAAAACATGAATAGAGTATTATTAAGAAAATTACAAAATAAAAAATATATGGAATTGATGTAAAACTAAAAAAAATCAAATTTTGTCCCAATATGTGAACTGGAAGTTTCATTGTTTACATCCATAAAATATGTGCGGATTTTAGAGAGTTGCGGATTTGAGGGAGTCTACTGTAAATGGTTTTTTACACATAAGGTGTCAATCGAATAATGATCATTTTAGAATCTGTAAGCATTCTTGATTCATAAAATAATGGTTAAAATAAATTTTTCTAACATCTAAATTAATGTAAAAGTATATTCAAAACCTCATTTGTACTAATTTTGTAGGAATCTGCCCCCCAGCCTCCCTCCCCCTCCCAAAAAAAATGTAGACAACTGAAAAAATTTTACACTGAAAAAGATAAGAAAATGATTAAGAAATATAATGTATAATTATAAAATACCTATAAATGCAATACATATATATGACGATTTACTTCAGATATGGGGCGAGTGGGATTAAAAGATTCGGATACAAGCATCATGGAAATTTTATGCTTTATACAATAAAACTATAAATACAAAATAATTATTTTATTACAAATTTTATGGTAAATATATGCTTGTGTGCTTTTTTTGTACCCTGACCTGTTGTTCAGTTTAAACTAACTTAAGTCCAAAAAAAAAAAAAAAAAATATATATATATATATATATATATATATATATATATATATATATATATATATATATATGATTAAGTTGTTAATAAAAGTTTACTTAAAGTAGGCAATTTATCTTTCACTGACTGTTCTAAGTTGATATTGTCTCATATAATTATTGATTCTGCATCAAAAAATCAGCTATAAATACATAAAGCTTAGAATTTTTTTTCCAAAGAGGAAGCAGGAGGGGGGGGGGGGGAAGGGGAATTATTGACAAGTGACAAGGGGTAAAATTTTTTATCTACAAACATTATAATTAATAAAAGTTGATTTATTACACTCATGTTGTTCATTTACACTTCCTTTGAATGAAAAATTAAAAGATGTCTGATAGGATGATGTTTTAAAAGTAAATATTAAATGTATCTAAAAAAATCATACATAATGATGTTTAGAAAAAAATATATAAAGGATATATTTCCCAATGTATATCCAGAGTTTCCCCCAGCTTTAAAAAGGGGCAGGGCACTACTGTTCTGAAAAGGGCACCTTTTACATTCTTCAGGGCACTTTTTTGATTTTTAAGGGCACTTTTTATAGGATTGAATTTAGAATTTAGCGGTTCAAAAAATCGTGGAAATACAGAAATTTCGTCAAAAAATCCAGAATACACTAGTGTCCAAAATTTAAGCATAATTGGTAATTAAGTAATTATTTTTAAGTAATGAAAGAAATATGAATCAGAATGTGCTGAAACTCCAGATGTGTAAACAAAATAATACGCGTCACATATTTTCACGAAGAGTTTTCCCCGAAATCGAACAGGGGACCGTCAACAAACTGAAAAAGAACAAAGATCTTTTGGATAACCCTGTCAAATCTAATGTAGCAAAAGTGTTCAAACTGCACATTATGATTAATTGGCTATTGTAATGTACTGTGTTAATTTTTACAAGGATAGCATGTATACTCATAGAGAAATTAAGGTTTTTATAAAAACAGCCCTAAATTTTTCCAAGTTTTTTGCTTATAATTTGCAGAGTTCTTATTATAAAATAATGTTCTTTTCTGAAAATATGACAAACATCATTGTACACAATACCCTGTCATCAGAATTTAAAAATAATAAAAATTGTATGAAAAATGAGTATGTTTAGTAAATAATTTTTCATTGCACATGCGTCAACGATATCAAAATGTCATTTGCATATTGTGTTAGCTAAATGTATAGAGCAACTTCTGTAAAAGTTTCAAAAACATAGCTTGAAAATTCTGAAAATGGGAGCCTATAGAATCAACTCAAAATCCGTTATTCCTAAAGGAAGCAAAAAAATCAGGAGTTTTACCTAAATATAGTTGTACATGCAATATTGTGTAGGCACTAAACAATGGAATATGGATACAGCCCCTCATCTTTTTGCTTCATTTAGGGAATAAAAGATTTTGATCTCATTCTATCAACGATAATTTTCAGAATTTTTAAGCTATGTTTTTGAGACTTTCACAAAAGTTGCTCTATACATTTAACTAACATAATATGCAAATGAAATTTTAATAGCGTTCACACATGCGCAGTAAAAAATTATTTAGTAAACCTGCTCATTTGTCATACAATTTTTATCATTTTTTAATTCTGATGACAGGGTATTGTGTACAATGATGTTTGTCATTTTTTCAAAAAAGAACACTATTTTATATTAAGAACTCTGCAAATTATAAGAAAAAAACTTAGGACTGTTTTTATAAAAACCTTAATTTCTCTACGAGTATACATGCTATCCTTGTAAAAATTAACACAGTACATTACAATAAGCCAATTAATCATAATGTGCAGTTTGAACGCTTTTGCTACATTAGATTTGACAGGGTTATCCAAAAGATATTCGTTCTTTTTCAATTTGTTGATGGTTCCCTGTTCGATTTCAGGGAAAACTCTTCGCGAAAATATGTGACGCGTACTATTTTGTTTACACACCTGGAGTTTCAGCACATTCCGATTCATATTTCTTTCATTACTTAAAAATAATTACTTAATTACCAATTATGCTTAAATTTTGGACACCACTGTAAAATCCAAAAAAATAAAAAAAAGGTAAATTTTGTTAAAAGATTGCATAAAAATAGCCGATTTTGTTAAAAGATCGCAAAAAAAACAGCAGGTTTTGTTGTAAAATCACAAAAAAAACGGCAAATTTTGCTAAAAAAGGCAAAAAAAGACAAAATTTTGTGAAAAAAAGCGGCAAATTTGTGACGGATTGAGAACAGAACATTGTAGCGGGGGAGTCACCCTGGGCGCGGAAATTTAGGAGGTGCCAAATTTATACTACAAACGTAATTTTTGAGCTGTCATAAGAAAAAGTTGGGAGAGGGTGGCATCAAATTCTAATTATGCTCCTGGTTTAATTTTCTCTTTGCACAAAAATGATTGTGAATCAGGAAAATTCGCTTTTGGAGAAATAAAAACACAATTTTGAAACAGGAAAATTAGTTTATAGAACAGAAAATTTCACTTCTGGCATTAACTTTTTTTTTTTTTTTTTTTTTGCTACTTTAACAAAGTTGTATTTTTTGTGATCTTTTGACGAAATTGGCAGTTTGTTGCGAATTTTTTGACAGAATTTTCCGTTTTATTACGATTTTTGGACGAAATTTGCCGGGGTTTTTTTTGCAAATCTTTTGACGAAATCTGTCATTTTATCACAAATTTTAACGAAAGTTGCTGTTTTTCGGGATCTTTTAGCAAAATGATCCGTTTTTCGTGAATCATTTGAAAAAAATTTGTTTATCGTGATTTTTCGACGAAATTTGTCGTTTTTTCACGATTTTTTGAGGAAATCTGCCTTTTTTTGTGACGAAATTAGCCATTTTTTCATGAATCTTGCTGGAATTAGTTGTTATTTTGTGATTTTTTAACAAAATTTGCCATTTTTTTGCAATTTGTTGAGGAAATTATGCATTCTGTGAGGCGCGTAAGAGCTATTTTTTGCATAATTTACGCTATATAGCGCGTTCGCATCATCGCTGAAAGGCTGTGTTTTTTCAAATGTGGGGCAAGAAGGATGCTATTTTTTAGAATGAGTGACCAGAAGGGTGCTAGTTTTTGGATGAGAGGCAAGAGGGACACTATTTTTTAAACTAAAGGGCAGGAGGAGCGGAGTGCCCCCCTGAAACCCTCTGGGGGAACTCTGTATATCCATTAATAAATATCACTTAAACCCAGGCCAAAGCACAAAATTTAATGGAAAAATTACCACGTCTTCGCGGCTCCCGACCGAACTGTCATAACAAACAGCAGTGGGAAAAAAGAAGAGCGCCATGTGATTTTCACCAGAGCAAGCAAGGCCAGTGGAGGGAAATGAACCGCCTCCGTTAAGTAAATGGATTATAGTTAAGGATTCAAAATTATGGCCCAAGGAAGACAGAGATGTAGATGAAGATATGAAACAACTAGAAGCTAAAAGGAATGTGATTTTCCTAAGTGTTTGGTCATTAAAACATCAGAAGCCACTTATAGAGATCGAACATTTTAATTCTTTCTTGAAGGCAATTAGAACATTGGCAAGAGTTAAAAGATATATTTTCAATCTAAGAAATCCAATTAAATATAAAGGTACATTATCTGCTGAAGAATTGAAAGAAGCAGAAGAATTATTAATCAAAGAAGTACAAAAGAAGAATTATAAGGAAGAAATTGAGTCATTAGAAAAAGGAAATTCTGTTAAGAAAACCACTCGAATTTATTCCATATGTCCATATTTGGATGAAAATAAAATTTTACGAATAAAAACCAGACCTAATGAAGGTTGCTTTGATTCAAATGAGACTAACCCAATCGTATTTCCAAAGAATGATACTTACGTATTAACGCCACAGTAGAAGTTGCGCTAATGCGAAAATAAAAAGCAATCTTTTTGTTTGCATGTGCATGCAGTTATCTCTTGGATTCGTTTTTGCCTTGTTGTTTGCAGTTTTTTGAAGCCATTTTTTTGTGCGTGTGCGAACAAGAAGATTATTCTTTATTGGCACATTAGAGCAACTTCTGCTGCGGTGGTGTTAATACATAAGTACCTGAAAAATTTACTGTTAATTATGCAAGAATACAGAAAATTGTTGCATAGTGGAGTTTCTTTAATGCTTGCACAAATCTGGAAAAAATTTTGGATTCCACAAGGAAGACAATCTATCAGAAAAAGAATCTTAGAAAATGTCTAATGTGTAGAAGATATAATATAAAGGCAGCTGACCAATTAACTGGACTATTTCCGAAGGAAATAATCTCACAGTCCCCTGTATTTAGCGTTATAGGATTGGATTTTGTCGGCCCAATAATCATCAAAATAGATAATAATTGCTCAATATTGAAATATTCTAGTTATTTAAATCCTTTTTTAAAAATAATAAATTAATATTTTACATGTAATAACAGTTTAAGAATTGAAAATTTATGGCTATTATAATATATCTAATGCAAACGTTTTAATTTATAATAAATACATTACTTACACATTACACTTTAAAAGTTTCTAATTTAAATATTTCGTTAAATACTTCATTAAAGTATTATTTAATTTGATAAAGCACAATTAAGGAACAATACTTAATTAAAATATTTCTTTACATAAAAAAGGTTTGTTTTGTCCGGCCTTTTAAAGAAAGCTCTCATTTCATTTTCGAATTTTATTTACATTGAACAGATACATCTGACTCGTATACTTGACACAAAGCCCGTCGGGCTTGTGTTGTAGCCCGAGCTTTTTATTCTCGTTTTTCGTCTACAGAAAGCGCGATTCCTCTGCTTTAAGCAAAATGATTGGTTCTAAAAGTACTAAAAAACTATAGGATTCTGTCTAAATATAAACATCATTATTAATTTAATTTTCAATTCTTTGTTATAGTTGTTGGCAACTTTTGTCAAAACTTTTGGTTCGTTGTTTAAATTATGGATTTATTATTTGTCATATTTATGTTGCATTTTCAAATGATTTATTTTATGATTTGATATATTAAATTGATTTTTTGTCAACTGTGTTGTAATTTCATGTGATATTAATACATATTTATTAAGAATAATTGTAAGTAAGTTATTTTGGTTTTTCAGTTATTTTTACATACTGAGAGGGAATAAAATACTGCAATATGTGAAGTTGGTTTTGTATATAAACAAATGCATGTGTAATAGGGATGGGACGAATAGTGATTTGGCCGAATACCGAATATTCGGCGGCCGAATACCAACTTTTTTTTCCCAATAAAGAAAATAAATTTTGATTATGTATAATTTAAAAAATAGGAACTCATTAATAAATATTACTCTTAAATGTGCTTTTAAATGTATTTTTAAATTTGAAACACTTATTTTAACACAAAAAAATTATGAAATTGCATTGCATTCTTTTATCTTAATGTACATCAAATTGATTTTCAATAAGTCAAGATGGTAAGATATTTCCATTAAAATATGAAGAATGTACTTCATTTTTACTATCAAATGAGGGACTTTTACCCTTTCTTGCATCCAAAATTAATAATATTCTTAATCTCTCTCTCAGAACTCACAAGGAGATATTTTTTGAAATAACCTTTAATGAAGTAAATTTGATCATTTAGAGTCTGTGTCCTTAATGATAAGCAAATTCGTAAGAATGAGACTGCTCTGAAATCAGTTGCCAAGCTTTAAATAACAAATTACGTTAAAGCAAAAGGTTATGTTTAAAGTAGAATGCATATAGTAACAAAATCTTTGACATTTGAATTGGTGCATACAATATTCAACTTCAATATTCCACTTATTCAACAAGCATTAAAAGGATAAACAGAAATTGATAACAACATGAATGAAGGAATATGTAAATTAAACATATATACATAATAATGTTACATATTTAAGTCAGTAATTATGCAAATAAATTTTTAAAAGTGAAAACTATAGAATAAAAAAATTATTTTCTTCAGTATTTAGAGTTTATGTTTAAATACTTATAAAACCATCTTCATAAAGTAATTTGTTTCATCTAATGTGTATCTAGTTTCCTTTCAGTTCTGTTTTCAGATGTACTACCATTGTACTTGGAACAGTGATATTTGATATCTAATTTTTAAAATGAATCTTCATTAATACACCTAGTGAATGAATTTTTTCATTTCATACTTTACAGAAAATAAGTTATGAATTTCTTACGAGTCTTTTTTTTTTATATACATGCATGGAATTTGCAGGCATTAATAAATATTCAAGTGTTTTAGAATAAGGCAGTGTTTTTCTTCTTTTTTTTTCTATAAGTGTTTTTATATCTTGAATTGTAATAGATCATTCTTTAATGCAGACACTTCCCGTACAATTAAATCTCCAACTTGGCAGCATTTTCTAAAATATCACTAACTTTTATAGAAATACAGAAAGGCTGTGTATTTTTTAGCAATTGAATAACTGTATATTTTGTAAGTAAGAATGAGAATGACTTCATGAATGAAGTAGCCAATTTGGATTACAGAAACAAAAATTGCAAGAAATGAAATTCTTTAAATCCTAAATTTATTTGGCAAGATATCTTTCACTGTTCGGCGAGATTTTACCAATATTCGGCCAGATATCTCTAAATATTGGGCTACAGGTATTCGGTCACCAAGCCTTCAATATTCGGCCAACCGAATATTCGGCAAAAGGGCCGAATATTCGTCCAATCCCTAATATCTAATGCTTTTTTTTTTTTTTTTTTTGTACGTATAATGAAAGTTTAAAATGCTTCATTTATTAATAATTGGAAGTTTTCGAAATACCTAAACTTATAAGAAAAAAAAATCATCGATTAAATGGCAAATCAGAGGAAATAATGTTTATTTTCTGATGCTTTTACCGATGGAAGGTGAACCCTATGTTCATAGCAACCAGGGTTCGCCGAAGTGGGCCCAGCCCGAAAAAACCCGCCCGGGTTTTTTCGGGCGGGCCCACTTGAAAAAACCCATCAAAAACCCATTTGTGGGTTTTTTCAAATTTTCTCGTGTTTTCACGACTGTATCATTATTTAATCTAAGATATGAGAATGGAAAGATAAATGCCATTTTAAATATATTTCAAACTAACCATATTTAAAAGAATTTCTAAGCATTGATAAAATGACCATAAAAAAATTAATTTGTAAATAAGGAAGATTTTCATGGCTATATATTTTAAAATGCATCCATTGCTTTAAATCTTAATGTATACCTAATGATGACGCTTGAAATGTGATCCCCATCCTGATTGCTTGTATTGTTATAGCTTTTAAGCACATTTATTATCCTGCTTCAATGTTCAATGAAAGTTTATACAGTAATTTTCAACACAAAAATGGTGACAGATTATACAGGGTTCCCAGCATCATAGTAAGTCAGGAAAATCTCAAAATATACAGGAAAAGTCAGGGAATTTAAAAATAATTTCTAAAAAAGTCATGGAAAACACTTGAGTGAGAAAATGAAAAATGACACAAAATTCATTAAACAGTTGGGGAAAAATAAAAAAAGATTGAAGTATGATTGCAGAAAAAAATTGCTAATTTTGGAAAAAGATTGTGAAAATAAGTATTAAATTTTGCTGTATGCTCGTTTGGTCAGAGAATTTTTCTAGATTTGGTTTGGGAAAGTCAGGGAAATTTTTGAGATTTGGTCATGGAAAATCAAGGAATATGCCAGTCATGTTTTGCTGGGAATCCTGTTATAACAAAAAAAAAAAAAAAAAAGAGTGAAAAAGTTTTAGTATAGTACTTTAATAATTTCATTGTTAAAATTATTACTAATAATTAATTTTTGTAAAAGCAAATTATAATGTTTATTATTGTCATAACTTTTTAACCATTAACCTCATAAACTTTTTGTAATCAATTAGTTATTTTAAATTGTATTTAGTAGTATAAGTACCTTCTTTTCAAACATTTTGAACCATATTTCTTTAACATAAATACCTTGATAATATTCAAAAAACCTAATAAAATCTAATCTAAAATGTATCCAGATACTATTGCTTACAGATGGCATACAAAACTAAACTAATAAAAGTGTATTGCCATCTACGATCTAACTTTATAGATATGACTGACACTGACTTTTAGATAATCCAATTTAATACTATTGCAATATAAATGTTGCTTAAATTGTAGTGTATATATATATATATGTGTGTGTGTGTGTGTGTGTGAATTCTATTTTTTTTCTTCACAAAAATAAAAATATTTACATAAATGTTGCTGCTTTAAACTGATTTCTATTGAAGTAAATGAAAGAAATTGCATAAATTAGTCTGTTTAACTTGAGATTTATATAAAGAAATTCAGTTGCACTTCTCAGTTGCACTGCTTTCTATGAGATACAAAATAATCTTTTTAAATATATTTATATTTTCTTTTTATATATTTCTTTTTATTGTTAATCTATACTTAATGCAAAATTATACCTTTGTTTCACTGATAAATGAAAAATTTAGGTACTATGCATGTGAAAATTAGAAATGTGAAGAGTTCTCTAAAAAATTCTGATAAAACCCGAAAAAACCCGGGTTTTTTCAAAAAAGCCCGAAAAAACCCGGGTTTTAGACTACTGGGCCCAGTGGGTTGGGCTTTTTCAAAAAAACCCGGGTTTTTTCAAACCCTGATAGCAACGATTTTAATTTAGGGTGTTTAATCACCATATGTTACTCATTTCTTTCTTCTTTTATGATTAATTTTAAATGGTAGAAAATACAAATTGCTGCTGTTACTTTGCTGGAATTTTTGAGTCATTTATAATCAAGGCAAAGAAAAAAAAAATCTTGTATTTTTTGTTTTTCATGTAAAGACATTGTCATTTGTACTTGTCATTTGTAAAGTTAATTCATACTCTTACTAAATGCATTTTACTTAATTTATTTTAAATAGGAGAGAGAGTTGTATACTTCAGGACATTGTTAATTTCTAATAGGCACAGATGTCATATATGCACCACATTTGCGCATGCTTTTCCCCCCGCCAATTTGGCATTGCACATTTGTGCCATGGTGAATGTTTGGGTGCGATTGCAATTTGTTCTCCTTCTTGGTGCGATTTTTAAAAATCACCTAGTGGCGCATTTTTGCGTACTAAATCCCGGAGCTGCAACATCTCCGAGAGAGAGTACACAGAATTATTATTTGTTTTCTCTTCTCATATATTTTTAAACAAGTACCTATCTAGACAAATGCTTTAAATGTGAGAATAAATATTTGATCAGTTATTTTTCTCTTATTTTAACCTGTATTTTCGAGTAAAAATAAAAAATACATAACATTTCAAATTATTTCAAAATACATTTTTAAAGATACATTTAATATATTTTAAAATACATTTTATCAAATATACCTAAAAAAACAAATTTTTTACTTACCCAAATTATTAAAAAGGAATGTTTATTAACAGTAAGAGGAGCAAAATAATGTTGTAGTCTTTTTATTCGGAAGGCCTTTTTTTTTTTTTAAATTAGGGGGGCTACCGCCCCCCTGAACCTCCCGCTTTTTTTATTCATAATTTTATCTTCTACTCTAGGATGTCATTCAAAACCATCACTCAATCTATAATTTTTAGTCATTCATATCTTGAAACAATCAGCCTCTCTTTCATACATAATTCAATCAAAGCTCAAAAATACAGGTTAAAAAAAAGAGAAAAATAAACGACAGAATATTTATTCTCACCTATCAAGCATTTATCCATATCGGTACTTGTTCCAAAACATACGAGATGAGAAAACAAACAATAGAAATTGCGCTACGCCACTGCAATAGACTACTTTTCAACGTGCAATCCATTGCAACATTAACGTTTTTCCAAAAATTTAAACGCTCCTTCTCTCAGTTCTCTTCTTTCATCCATTAAGAAAACATGTAACAAAAAGGAGCGTCCAATCAGGAAACGGCTCAGAAAACGGTAGGATACGGTTTAAAAAGCAAAGACTTTAAAACGGAGCACTCCTTAGGGTTGCCACATTGAAGATGCAAGAGGAGAAAATGAAAATACAAGGGTTGCCATATTGGAGCATTTATTGGACCAAAAAAAGTCGCCTTGGCGAAGGAGAGTAAACTGCATTCGGAACACTCCTTAAGGTTGCCACATTGAAGATGCGAGAGGAGAAAATGAAAATACAAGGGTTGCCATATTGGAGCTTTTATCGTGCCAAAAAAAGTCACCTTGGAGAAGGAGAGTATACTGCATTTCACCCAATGTTTGTTTAATAAGTTTATCATAATTTTTAGGGAAATAAAATGAAAATTTAAAGATTTCAGTGAAATGTGTTGTTTAAATAAAGCAGAAGCATGCATTCGATGTGGCTTATGTATTAATATTTAAAATTCATTGTGAAAATTATATTTGCTGTTTTATTACTTATTTAGTTTATTATTTGTACCTGATTATTTATTGTTTCCTTTTTTATTGAATTCATGTTTATTTACTGTTATTTTTCATTTTAATTTTATAAATTATTTTCATTATAAACCATATCAATAATTACTTATATCAAACTATCATTTGCTATTTTTATTTCCTTTTTTAAAATACTAGAATCTCTTTCATTTTTTTCACGTTTTAACTTTTATATAGCAATAAAAAATCACATGTTGTTATTGCATACAATTAATTTGTAACATAATATTCAAAAGCAGAATTTTTGCCACAATGGCGGGGGGGGGGGGGGGGGGGAAGGATGTGCAAGTGTGGTGCGTATATGACATCTGTGCCTTTTAATAAACTATTGGCAACAATAACAATGATCTTTTGTTATTGTCTAATAGTGGCCTATAACCATGGTCCACTAGATCTATAGGCCCATCTATTTGAGATTAATATAAGAAGTCTTTCTGCCAGAGGACTCTGATACCGTGCCCAAGTTATTCTAATCAATCGTGTAAACCCTGAACCAAAACAATGACCATGTGCACCGAACAGAAAACAGCTTACGCAATGCTAATTTGGGCAGAGTTTGCGTCACATGTACTCACACGTGGTTCAATGAAATGGTTCAGGGTTTGAAGCAGACTTCGAGTCGATTACAGAGGACTGTAATCGATTAAGATTACGATTCTTTTCAATTTCAAAAAACAGATTACGATTATGTCACTATTTATGCAAGCCTGATTACGATTACATAATCGATTATCCATTTTTTTATTTCAAGATTACGATTACGTTTGGATTCTGATTAATATTTTTTTTTGCTGGATTACGATTACCGAACTAGATGATTACGATTACAGTTCGATTACAGTGATTCCGTAGTCTACATGTTACAAACTAGAGTTACAAATTTACAAAATATGCGTTTCATTTTATTTATTTATTTTTAAAGGAAAAATAAATCATTTATATTTAAAGAGCTATTCTTTTCTGTACACTTTAAACACAATATTTAAACATTAAATGAGTTTAACTAAGATTATTTTTCCTTAGAACTTTCGTTGCAAGACATTTAAGGATAAAAGCAAAACAAAATTTAAAAAATAAAGAAAAATTAAATATTTAAAAATAAGCTTCTACCAAAATTTTCGAAATGGGATAATTAAAACAATTCATACTTTTTTCTTTCATTTGCACGCCTCTGTCCCCTTGAACCACATATTTAAAACAAAATTGAGGCACATGAACGTTAACAGGCAAATAATAATAATAATATTATAAAATACTGTCTTTTGGTAGGATTGTATTAGGGGAGGGGAGAGGGGGGAAACAAACCTTTCTGGGGAAAAAAAAAAACTACCTTTTTTATCCTATTATTTATTTATAACTCATTTAGAGAGTTTTTGGTAGTTTTTTTTTTTTTTTTAAATAATCAGAGATAAAGAAAATTTGGTGATTACATTTCCAAAATTCAGGGGTTCGTCATTGAATTTGTCGGCGCATAAGCTAAAGAAATTTACTAACAACTAGGTATCATTAACATTGTCTTTCACCCTTAAAGGAATCTTACTTACACCCGTATATTTATTGACAAACCTGTCTTTTTCGTTTTTTTTTTTTTTTTTTGGAGGGGATTCTGATAAAATAAACGTATTTAAAATAAATAAAAATAAAAAACAATCTTTTATTATAAGAGCTTATCCAGATATATTAAAATACAAATTTTGAATAAACAGACTTTATACTTATGATTAAAAACACTATATAGTTAATTTAATACAAAAAATTCCTTTCACTACAATTTTAAAGAAAAGGGCAAGATATAACTATGCAATATTTCTAAAATAAATCTATACAATATGTATATATCTATTAAAAAATTACCTGCATGTGGGTGTTCAAATTGGACTTGGTTTTTACGGAGACCCTGACAACTGACGAGCACAATTTACATTTATATTTTAAAAATTTCACTCCTTTTTCATTTTTAAATCTGGCACAGATCCCGTGAAATAATCTTAGATTTTTTTTGTTATTTCTCTTAGCCATCTCTAACCTTGTAAACAACTACTTAGATATAACCAACCACTAAGAAATCCAAAATGCGAAAGAGCTGTTAGATGAATTGTCACATGTAATTTAAGCATCTTTTTTTTTCTTTTTTTCCCATTTTCTTTATTTTCCCATTCCCACATTTGAAAGAAGGTGATGTCTGTCCAATTGCTAAGTGCCCATAATAAAACCACAAATAAAATATTTTTCCTTCTTTTTTTCTTTTCTATCCTTATCACTCCCACTCAAAAACCCGCGAAACAAGACCCCTCGAATGACCAGAGTTTTTCCCCCAATTCCCATACCTTATAACGAAGTCAGACCATTTCTATATTTTTATATTATATACCAGGGACACAGAGACAGCCCTTTATAGTGTTGACTACATACAGTGTAAAGTATGCATTCTGTTTCACCCCGAACGGCTCCCTGACCTATGACTTCTTCTCACTTTTAACTTTAGGGGCGATTTAACGAGCTCCACACGTCGACTACTCTTTCCTTGGTGCAATGTTTAACTCACTGACCGAATATTTTATGGATATGGCGAAACCGCGAAACGAAGAATGGGGGGGGGGGGTGTAATCGAAGAACGTAATCGTATTTTTGTGCTCGATTACGATTATATAGCTTTTTGATAAAGATTACATTGCGATTATCTGCATTAAGATTAGATTATGATTGTAATCAAAGTGAAATCTTTTGATTATAATTATATCGTGATTATTTCGAAATTAAAATTTACGATTACGATTACAATGCGATTACGCAGTTTTTGTAGTCGATTATAATCGATTACGATTACTCGAAGTCTGGTTTGAAGCTGAATCCAGCTTCACTTTTTCGGGGGTTTTAGCGAAATGGCTTGGCTGGTAGTATATAGTCGGCAATGCCTATAACTAACTGATCTCGTCATAGTAACAGACAATATCAGAAACATTAAATTAACAATTTAGTGAGAAAAAGAAAATTTCGCTAATCCAAAGTAGGGTGGATGCTCCAGTTTTGGCCACATTAAGAGAAAATTTGAAATGGAAATTTTATAGTTTTTGACTGAATAAAGCATATTAAATCGCAATAACAGTATTCTTTAGTAAATTTAGTTGTCTTTCTGTTAATTATGATAACTTTCTATGAAATAATTTAGATTGTGAGTAATAACTCATTAAGTAATTTGTTTCAATTTGCACCAGTTTTGGCCATCTCAATGCACCCGTTTTGGCCACCCCAATATCTTATAATTTAGCAAACATTTTAACTGATAATAAGTAAAAGTAAAGCATTTTTATGCAAAATCTGTTTTACCACACACAAATTTGTTTGCTGTATAAAAAAGATTTTCTTTTTTTTTAATGAAATCATAAAAACATCAAATAAAATATACTTAAGTTGATCTTAACTGAAAATTTAAATTTAAAAACAAAAATATATTTAATTTATGAAAGAGACTTTTAGGACATAAAAAGCTTATTTTAACACTAATGCATATTTTCATTTGTATATATCATATATTATACAATACCAATATTTACAGTTATATGACTAGAATCTTTAAATTATTCCATTTTTACATGAAACAGTATTTTGACAATCTCTGAAATCCATTTTTTTTTCAATTGATGTTTAACTTTAATTCCTAGTACTTAGCTGCCTGTCAGCCTAATCATTTGGAGTTAGTTTTCTTCAAACCTTAGATTTTTTTGTGTACATATGAGCTAGCATATTAAAAAAACCTTCACAGAGGGCATCTCCCTTCTCTTCGGCCCATATCTCTCATGTAGATAATTGGCCATCATAAACAGCACAACCTTATTGAGATTCAACAATAGTAAAACCTGGTCTCCGTTCTGTAAACTTGTGTTGCAAGGTAGAACAAGGTACTGCAAAACTTAGCCATCTTGAAAAGCTGACAATGAATTTTGAAACGCCTTCATTTTACTTCCTAACTTATAGCAGTGTTCAATCTAGACCATTTTTTAAGAGTACAGAATTGTCTTTTTTAAACTTGTTAAAATGAATCCTATTTATAGTGTAAAGATTTTCACGTTTTTTGTTATTTCTAAATTCATGTGCTCGAAATTTTGCAAAAGTTATGCACCTTCTTTATTTTGTTTTGAAAAAATACAAGAAACCACTAAATCATGCTTTAATTTTATTGAACATTTAAATTTATTAGTCATAAAACATTTCTAAATATATTGCTAAAATTTTCACTATAATTAATCTTGTGGCCAAACGTGGAGCATAATGTTGTACCCTTTTTGGCCACTCTGTGGCCATAACTGGTACACATAGCAAATTTAAAATACTAGTTTTGGCCACCCCCCTTTAAGCTGTAAAAAAAATTAATTTAAATATGAAATTGCAACAGAGAGAAAGTTACTTCATACAACTTCATAGCAATTTGTTTCAGAACAAATAAAGTTCGATAAATGCCTAATATTGAAAGATTATGAAAACTTGTTACCTAAGCAAAAACCTCAATACATATGAGCACAGACTATAGTTTCACACATTTAATTTTTTTGCAAGTCACATTTTATCAAAAAATAAACAAATGGGATTGGAAATGATAAAAGAGTGTTTCATTAAGCAATAAGAATGCACATTATTTGTTAAAATCAATTTACAGCTTAAATAGGGGGTAAACCAATCCAATGTGGCCAAAACTGGAGCATCCAACTCTAAATATTTTTCCCCATTCAAATTTCACTTTTTAACTGTGTACTTTTACAACATGTCACATGCAATTTATGATTTTATAAAAGAATAGATTTAATATTTTGGCTATAAGAAAATAATAATAGTGCTTTTAGATTTAGCATCATTTTGATTTTACTTAAAACATGTACCGTAATTTATGGAATAAACGCCGTGGCGTTTACGAGTTTAAAAGTTAAATTTTTCATATGTGCGGCGTTTACGAAAATCTTGAGCAAATTATTCAGTGTTTCAAAGGAAAAAAATCACTTTTTTTTCTTTTTTCCCCGTAATCGCGATGTTACCGATCGTAAATCAACAAATGCAATACATCATGAGTCACCCTTTTCCAAGAAATATGGTGACTGGAGTAAGCAGGAAGGGACAATAGATACTTGCTTTTGTTGCACTTCATCGTAGAAACGAAGTATTGGAAAACCAGTTTTTCCTGAATTTCATAATTGAAATGTCTCTTTTGTTGATACATTTTAGTTCAGTTACAAAAACTACAGTATTTTCCATACAATATTTTCGATTCCCTGTTAGTGCAAGATTTCCCAGTTCTCATTCTAAAGGCCCAGACATGTTTAACTACTTCTTAAACATCACTGTTGGCTCGTTTATTGTGGTGAGGCGGTGTTTTTGATCTTAATGAGTTTTGTAGGAAAGGGACAGTTGTCCGGCAAAAAGAAAATCTTTCTGTCAAGTAGGGTAGATTGCTTACCTTCCGATTCTTTTGTTAATGCCCCTCCGTTCTTTTATGAAGAAATCGCAAATAATCCTATACAAAAGACTTCCCCACTTTTTCTAAGAATTAAGTTTAAGGGAAGAATATTGCAATCTGTGTTGAGCCTTATGATGAATTGCATATTATTAAAATCTTTTTTATTATTTATTCAATAATAAGTGCGAGATTTTGTAATTTCCGTTTTTATGACAACCGATAACACATATTTAATGGTACTCTTTAAGGCATATTCCGTAAACGTTTGGGGAAAAAATGTTCCAAGAAAGTTAAAAAAAATTTCCAAGAAAGGAAAAGGTGATAAGTTATTTAAATTCTATTCTTTTTAGGTTTAAAAAGGACCTCGTGAATGTGTCATCAAAACCGCGATGTTTGAGTGTGGAAAAGAAATTAATGAGCTTAAACAAACGAAAAAGAAAACAGAAAGAAACGATAAGCAACAGGGGCATTCCGACCCAGTGTGCAAAGTGTGCGGCACACACAGGCGCCGAAGCAGTAAAGGTGCCAAAAGATTTCAGTTGAGAAGCAAATATTAAAAATAAAATATCCTTAATTTATTCATATTAAAATGTATTATATTTTCTTGGCATCTGATTTATCTTTTGTAGATTTACGTTATACAAATTACTTATAAACAGGGTTGGCATTTTTGCCGGCAAAAAGGTATTTTTGCCAGGACAGTGGAAAAAACTGGAAAAAACCAGGGAAAAAACCGGCAAAAATGGAAAAAACCTATTTGTCTTTAATGTGTAATAAAATCTGCATTGTAATAAGAATAATAATGGTATAAACAATTAAATTTAACAATGTACTATTTAATATTTAAATTTAATTTGCTAATTAATTAATATTAAATAATTTAAATCTTTAAAAAATAGGTGGAATTCACTCTTACTTAAGAATTTAAGAACAAAATAAATTACATACCTAATTTTTTTTCCTTAAGTCAGGGATATGTTTAAGACAATTTTAGGTCCTTTAAAGGACCCTTCATAAAATAATTTATTTTAAAATAGGATCCTTTACAAAATTCTTTAACCTCAAACAGGACCCTTCATAAAATTATTTGTCCCTGAAATAGACGTTTCACCTTCAAATTGAACTTTTCACAAATTTAATCATTTAAAAATAAAATCTGCCTTGTTAATAAACAATTGAACTCATCAAAAAATATATTACTTAGTTTCTTTATATGTGAAGGTTAGAACCTGAAAACACTAATAATTTAAAATTCACAAAAGTATGTCTAGAATTTTTACAAAGACAAGAAAAACTTCCCAATTTAACATAAGCAGGACCCTGTGAGAAAAGTCTAGACAGACCCCTGTAAGTAAAGTATTTTATCAGTCATTAATATGTATATATTTTTTTAATTATCAAAAGATTTTATACAATTTTGTTATCTTTGTTTTATGTCATGAGACTTAAGGAATGTAATTATTTAAGTCTTTGGTACTATTTTATAGCTATTTATCTGATGAAACTAGTTTGTTAAAGATAAAATAAGTAAATTAAATTGAAAATTATGTATTGAAAAAACTGTTATGGCTTATTAGGAAACTAGATTTTTTTTCTGTCACTTTTACTCTCCAAGAAAAGAACAAAATGTTAAATTATTTAGATTTACTTTCAGTAAGTAGCCTGTTGTCTCTTTATCTTTTTGTATTATATTCCCCCTTCCCCCACCATAACAGATGCTTGTCATGTATGGCTAAATTTTTTGAAAAATGAAGAGTTAAAACCACATTTTTCAAAACTAAAGAAGATATTTGAACAAGCGATTTTGCCATGTCACCTTGTAGCATATTTGTTACATCGAAAGTACAGAGATGAACTTTTAAATTATGAACAAAAAGACAGCTGTAAAGCATCTAAAATCAATCTAGGGTTATCTAAAATCAATCCTGATTATATATCTTATATTATTAATTTTAAGCTAAAAAAAAACCCCTTTCCTAGCTCACATTTTGCAGAAGTGATTAATAGTGTCAGTGTATGTAATTAGTAGAGAAGTATTGAATAAGCTTGGCAATTTCAAAAAACTTCTGTTCATTAGTAGCACACCTTCAAATATGCCAGCAAGTAGTGCTGCTATTGAAAGATTGTTTTCAAATTTTTCATTTGTGCAAACTAAAATTCAAAATAAGCTATCAACAGATGCTCTTTCAAAACTTGTTTACTCCTATGCCATAAAAAAACAGCAAAATTTAGGTTGTGAGGAAGATATTGCTGAAAAATTTGAAATTTAATAGTTTTCTGCTTTAAATATAATTTTATATTAAATTAAATTTAGGTTACTATAAATGTTTCTTCAAATTTCTAACATATATAAACTATAAACATAAGTGCTTTACTCAGTCTCAACAGTTCTATTATGTAAATTATTAATAATTGTATAAACATGAATAAAGAAGTTTCTTTTCATTTATATAAAATTGGAATTTATTTCATTTATAATCTTGTTATAAAAGTTAGTATTCTTTCATAAAGTGCATAATATTCTTATTTAACTTAAAAGTTAAAATAAATTTAGAATAATATTGATTCTTGAATTAAGTATGCAGTTTATTTTTTCTTTTTGTGAAATATTTTTTCTCTTTCTGGGGAAAAAATTAAATGGACAGTCTATTTTTGCCACCTTTTTGGCAAAAACCTATTTTTGCCGGGACGGTTTTTACCAGGTTTTTTCCGCGTTTTTTTCCACCTTCGGCAAAAACTCGCCAACCCTGCTTATAAATATTCATTTCTTTCTTTAAAATTTTATTTTATTCTACTTATGAATCCTCTAATGAATCCATTTGGACAAGAGCTGTCCACAACCTTTATAAACAGAGGCACACCTCATATAGTTATAAATAATAAAAGACGCCGTAATTTACATAGCTGAAAATATGCAACACTATTATCTCACTGCGGTGGAAAAGCATAATATACTGTTTTATTACCATAGAAGCTAAATTTCACTTGTTTTTTTTATTATTATTTATAAGAAACTATTGTCACTTTACTTCGGAATTTATCATAAATTAGAAGAAAATTATTATTCGGCAATACTGGCAAAAGTTTCTCCTACAATATCAGTCCATGAATAGAGGTAGACTTATATGTTAGAAACGCATAGCTGCCAATTTTTACGCATTTTTCCTACCACAAAAATGTTATAGTAAATATTGTCTTATTTAATCGTCTAAATCCTATGATTAAAGAAATGGAAAATCTTTGTACAATTTTAGTGGTAACAAAAATGCGTAAAGGTTGGCAGCTATGGAAACGTTTTATATGATGTGCATCTATCTCACGCTGATAGCTATAAGTCCCCTATGATTCAGAAACTATTTTAAAATAATTTGCAGCAATAATTTAATTTATAATAAATTTAAAATTAGATTTTCAGAGGGCAATCTATCTTCAAAAGTTTTGTAGGTAAAGAAGCTATAGAAACCTTAATTACTGACTAACAACTTAGTAGCATTAAATAATTAAAACTTGTTTAAGGTAATCGATAACTGACTACAGATTTTTGATTGGAGATACTGGCGTCAGCTGTGAGACAAATTTTAACTGGTAAAAATGGAGCATCAGCCGTTTGTGAAGCTGTTGGTATTCCGTGCCGTAGGCTTAACCTGGGGCGCCAACTTTTGAAAAATATTGGGTGGGCTCAAAAATTTTTGAACAAATACATAACTATTGGGTGGATTCAATTAATAAAGGGGGGATAGCGATATCAAATTATTGGGTGGGCTCGTGCCCCACGGTCCCATATAAGTTGGCGCCGCTGGGTTTAACACTGGTTTTCGCACTTAAAGAGTAAAGTTTACTTTAAGCGGCCAAAGCAATAATTTTGTTCAGCATTTCTACTAATGATCAATTCTGTGGAAACTATTATGTATTGAACAAAAGTGGGTTTTTTTCACACCATAGATTTCTGAGCGAAATAAATACCTTTTATCTATCTTTTACCTATCTAGTACACTGGAATTACCATGATAGCGAAAAAGGGGGAGAGTTGATGAAGATAGACTAAATTTGGCCATAGATGTCCAAATTTTCTATTTTTTTCGAAGGTTGAAGGCGGAGCCTTTCCTTGCACTTCAATTAGAAACTACAAAATGACTGTTAATATGACTGGAAAAATATAGATTTATGAAAAAAGTGTTTTAAAATCCCGTGCACTTTATGTTCTACTAACTACTGCGTACACTCGTGTCTATTCAAATACTGCATAAATTATTGTAATGATTGTAAGATTTGTACATTTCATTTTCGAACATACAATTGAATTTTTGAAATATGAGCACTTATTAGCATTACACATAACCGTAGACGTTACAAAGACTAAAATGGCAAAAAAAAAAAAAAAGTTCAATTTAGACATAAATAAATTATAAACTACAAAGATGACTGTTAACCCTTTCCGGCGCAGACAAGTTCTGTTCGTAAAATTAGAAATTCTTGACTGACACCGGAATTTACAGAAGACTTTTTTAGAAATTAAGAATTTCCTGATTTAAGCTGTCATCGTAAAAATAAAATTTTACTATAATATTATTGGTGCCGTTTGTATGTTTCGAATTAAAATTAGGTGTTGCCGGAGTGGTGACACTGCGCCGGAAAGGGTTAATATGAATGGAAAAATTTAGATTTATGAAAAAAGTGTTTTAAAATCCCGTGCACTTTATGTTCTACTAACTAACCGCCTTGGATCCCCTAAGCCAGTTACAATAACCTTAAATATTCTAAAGTCAAATATTGAATGTTATTTTTTCCAAACGAATGTAGAGATGGGGTGTGGGGAAGACAATGTCTTCAGCAGTATATTGATTTGACTTTATAATTTTGAATAAAAATATTTTCGAACAAACATTATATTGCTAGCAGTGTATAATCTTGAATTTGTATGATTTTTCCTTTTTAAATGAAAATCCATCCAATCGAAGTGCAAGTTGATTTCCCACTGCCTTCAGTACAGTATACCGGCGGTGCTATTCATGTTCCGGTCTGATTTTTCAAGCTAACCGTCAATTTGTATTTATTTTCTGACATTTGGGTATAAAACTTTCAATGTTAACAAAAAAATCTTAATAAAATAAATAATAGAAATGCACACAATCCCTCATACATATTTTTTTATTTATTAACACAAATCACATATTTCTTAATTGGGAAATGATATCTTGAGATAATTTGCACCGAGAGAAAAAATATGTTTGGCGAATCCTTGAAATGACTTCAAAAATTTTTTTGAACAGTAAATATTAATATTTTCACACCAGATATATTATTAGAACCTGAAAAATACTATAAATGTATCAACAGTTTTTTTTTTTTTTTTTTTTTCCCCCATTTGAAATTTTAGAGAAATTGAAAACTTATGCGAATCGCTGCCTAATAAAAAGGGGTTTTGAAATAGTAATTAAAAATACCATTTTTCTTTCTTTCTTTCTTCTTATTTATTTATTTATTTTGTAATTCTACCGGGATCTCACTATATCCCAATTTGAAAATGCAGAAAAAATCAAACGTTACGCTTTTGGTCAGTGGGAAGGACTGCTTGGGGAAGCACACAAGTATCATCTCGTTGAGGAATAAAAGATCGCCATTTTGCGATGATCATTAAGGGTTTTTAATTAATATTTCGGGTAATTAACAAAAAAATTGAGTGTCAGGTGCACGGTACATCTACCATCATCGATCCTTACCCAAATTTTGAGATCTCTATGTGCGGTAGATTTTCTTAGCCATCGCCAATACATGCAAAGTAAAAACAAACATCTTTCTTTTAGATGCAATCTATTGTTATTGCATTAAATTATTTTCTCCGGGATAATGAAATTTTACCGTAACGCAGGATTGTGATAGATAGTGCTTTCATTTACACAAGTTTTACTGTGTTACGAATTTTATTTACATAGCTGCCACCCTTTTTTATTTTTCAAGTAATTTAAGCATGTTTGGAAACAGAAATTTATTTATTTAATGAAATAAAGTACGAACTGTAAAGAAACAAGACATATTTTATTGAATAAATTTTCTGGTTCAAAAAACTCCAAAAGGAATGGCAACTATACATTTATAAATATTTATAGTTTTTTTTTGGGGGGGGGGATAAAGTTTTATTTTTACAGACGATTGGATGGGGGGGGGGGGTGTAGGGCACCAAATGCAGTTCTGCACACAAGCGCCGAATACTGCTGGCACGCCCCTGATAAGCAAAACGTGTTTTCTTTCTTATTATTAAAAGAAAAAAAACAGACATCTTCTCTGATAATTTACCGATTTCGTTGAAATTTTCAGCAAGTTGCAATAATAGTAAATTAGGATCTGTGATAAAATTTTATTAAAATATAATAAGTTATTCAAAAGTTACAGCACTCCACAAAAACGTCCACTATAAAGAAACTCCAAACAAAAACAAGTGGTCGGAGGTTTCTCGAAAGTCAACATTATCGGAATAAGGCTGCATTCAGATTGCAATAGTTTCAATTCGATTGAATTCTTGGAAGAGCCTTTTGTATAGGACCCATTTGCGGTTTCTTCATAATAGAATGGAGGGGAATTAACAAAAGAATTGGGATATAAGAAATCCACCCTACTTGACGGAAAGATTCCTCTTTTGCCACTCCTTTCCTGCAAAACTCATTAAAGATCCAAAACACCGCATTGCCACAACAAACGAGCCGACACCGAACTTCAAGAAGTGGTCAGATGTGTTTGGATTAAGATCATCTGCTCTCCAAGATATGTTTAGTTACGCAGAAAGGAATTGTGTTTGGAATATTTTTTTCTTTTTTATTATTGTTAAAGGTAAAATATTTTTGGTGGCGGGCTTACAAACTGATATACATTTCAAAAAATCAAATTTATTCAAAATGGGAGCGGTGTTTTCGAGATTTTACAGTATACATTTAAAATAAAAAAAACAACGTATCAAAAAAAAAATTCCGGATCCAGAAGTTCTGAAAAATCGATTCTGTAATATAAATATTTTATTCCTACATATTTTTTGACAATTAGTTATTTTAATAATTTAATTAGTCTAATAATTCAGTTTTTTGCCGTATTTATGCGATATTTTGGGCATGTTATCACCTACTTAATAAGGCAAAATAATTTCTTTTGACTGCGGCGTTTACGACAGGTGCGGTGATTCTGCCGATTTTTTTCAAAACGCTATCAATATTTGAGGGTGCGGCGTTTTTTCCCTAAATTATGGTAATGATTGTACCTTAGGACCAGGGTTATAAATTGGGAATTTTAAGAAAGGCATCAAATGACGCCTACAAATTTTTTTCTAGGTACCAAACAGAATTTTATGGTTGCAATTTTACATTGCATCATATTTTCTCATTCAAAATATGTTATTGTTATATGTAATATCATCAATTATAGAAGGATTGTAAACCCTCTCAATCGCTATGGCTTTAATGTATTGAATTTCCCTAAATAAGGAAATTCAATTTCCAGTCATTAAATAAGGAAATTCAATACATTAACGCCATAGCAATTGATAAGAGTCACAATCCTTCTATAATTGATGCTGCCCTATTTAAACTGTGGCGCCCTTGTTCCTCAAACTCACCGCAGTCTTCTACTCCATCCAATTTCAGTATTGTGTTATCCTTCTTTCCTAAAACAAGCTTTACCATTGCTAAAATTCACAAACAACATGACTTCAAAAAAAATTTTGCCCCTATTAATAAACTCACCCTCTCCAAACTCAAAGATCCTATAGATTTATCTAATTCATGGGGAATTTACAGTATTAATTGTCAGTGCGGTCTTTTTTACATATGACAACCCAAACGCTTTTTAAAAAAACATATCAATTAACATAAAAATTACATTAAGAAACAAGAAATCAATAAATCCTCTATTGCTAAACATTGCTGGGAGATGAACCATACTTTCGGTTTCAGTTCAGAGAAAATAATTTCAAAACCTACCTCCATTCATGAACTTAACTTCCTTGAAGCATTTCACATTTATAAAAATTTTGACAAAATTGTCAATTGTGAATTCACTATCCCCCTTCTTTCGAATTGCTGGAAATATTACATTAAAACCTCTATTTCTTAACGCTTATTATTATTTTTCCCATTCCTTTTTGACCTTTTTCTCTCCCCTCTGGTCACTTTCCACATGTGCTCTCCGATTGGCCATTTACTTTGTCTTCTGCCATCCTATTGGTTGCCTTCAATCCTCCGTCTCTACTATATCTATGAGCAGATTTCTACCTCCGCTAGCAGTGACGGCGATACGCTTAAATGCTACCGAAACCAGTCTGCTGTTTATATACAATATTTGGTGCTTTTTAACATTGCTAGTTTTGTATTTCAAACCCCTCCCTTCCTTTTTTTAATTATTTGTATAGAATTAAGATCTGACCAAAAAAGAAAAAGGGGTATGTGTTATTGACTAGCAGGTGTAATTCAAAATAATAATAAAAAAAATATACAGTAGACTCCCTCAAATCCGCACTCCTAAAATCTGCAACTCTCTAAAATCCGCACATATTTTACAGATGTAAACAATGAAACATTCAGTTCAGATGTAGGTACAAAATTTGACTTTTTTAGTTTTATATCAATTCCATACATTTTTTAATTTGTAATTTTTGATAAGGTTACTGAATTCATGTTTTTTTCATGAAGAAAGAATAATTTATTTCTGAAAAAATAAAGATATTGTGGATATCATTGGTAATCACAATCTTACCAAATATATTTATGTATTAATCAAGCTTTTTTGGTTATTAAGTCTGGCTAAACCTGAAATAAAGCTTCATTATTTTATGATCTTGATGTGAATTAGTAATGTATCTTTATGAGACAAGTTTCATTGAATAACTTAGGGAAAACACATTTTATCTTTATAATGAATATTTAACTGTAAATTATTAATTTGACCTTTGCTTTTAGCATTTTTATCATTTTAAAAACTATCTCAATTTTTATTTTAGTTTATTACTTATTTTAATATTTTAGCATATTGTAAGCATTCATTATACTTTTGATTTCATTATTAATTACATTCAAATTACTTTTTAAAAAAATGTAAACAAACCAATGACCAGAAATCCACAAAATTCTAAAATCCGCAAAACCTCTGGTCCCAAGCTTTGCGGATTTGAGGGAGTCTACTGTATATATAAAAGCACAGCAGATTTTCTGAAAGAAAATTTTTTGCAATCTTTTGAAAAAATTCTTTGTGATTTTTAGAAAAAATTTGCATTTAACGAAATTTGCGTTTGTTTTCGCAATGCTTTAATTTTTTTTTTTTTTTTTTTTTTTTTTTTTCTGATTTATGACAAAATTTACCTTTTTTTTTTTCGATCTTTAGACAACATTTGCATTTTTTCTATGAAAGTAGTGTTTGTGGTTTTTTGTCAAAATTTGCATTTTTAGATTTTTTTTACAATATTTGTTTTTTCACAATCTTAAAACGAAGTTCCTTTTTTTTACTCATTGACAAAATTTGTGTTTTTCTGCAATTTATTGATGATATTTGCATTTTTTCCACAATCTTTTCTGCAAAGTTGGAGTTATTGCAATTTTTTGACAAAATTTGCATTTTTTTTTTCCCACGATTTTTTAATGAAATCCCTTTTGGAAAATCCTGCATTTGGCCGATGCTTTCAATATTTTTAATCTTCAGTTTTAGTTGCTGAGTGGCAGGGCTGCTGGCTTTTTCTGGTTTAAACCAGGGTTGACAAAGTTTTTCCCACCCCTAGTAAATACCATGGTAAAGACCGGTATTTACCGTCCTGAGAAATACTATGTTTTTCCCACATGGGAAAAACTGATTATTTAAAACAAATATAATTTCAAAACAATCTTTAAAAATGTCAAAATAGAGCTTAAGTAAATATCTTTAAAGGATTCTACAAGCATTCCATTATAAACTAGACAAAAATCTGGTAACAATAAAAAAATTTAAACAAATATGATGAACTTCTGGTTGTAAAAGAATATTTTGCATAAATATTACGCTTAATCAAAATTGTAAAATTAAAAAACTAGTCAAAGTGGCAGTCCCAAAACTTTCAGCTATCTCATACATGTTAATCTTTCCTGAAAATGCAGCACAGCAGAGCCACCAGTTAGGTTATTTTCCCCAAAATCTAGTCAACAACAACTTATATCAGCTTTTGACTGACTCTGAAGTTCGATGGAAATCCAGGCATTAGTTTGAGATCTATTGCCGAAATATTAAAAAATTCTGCATAACAGCACCACTTGTTAGGCAATGTACACCAAAAACATGTTAGGACCAATTTTTATCAGGAGCTACCTTAATCTGAAGTTGGATGAAAATTCATCCATTAGTGCTTGAGATACAGCTATTATGAAATCTGAAAAATCTAGCATATAACCATGACACCTGTAGGATAATTTACACCAAAAACGAAACAAAACTAATTATATCAGGAACTAACTGAATCTGAAATTTGATGAATATTCGTGTTTTAGTTCTCAAGAAGATAGATCTATTGTGACTAATCATGAATAATGCCACATAACAGCGCCACCTGTTAAGCAATTTACACCAAAAAGTAATCAGCACCAAATTATATAATTGAATCTAAAGTTTTATAAAATTCTATACATTATTTCTTGCGATGATGAGCTATTGAGAAAATTGTGAATAATGTAGCATAACAGCATTTATTATTGAGCGATATTGCACTAAAAACTAATCAGCTTCAGTTTATCTCAAAGTCTTACTGAATCTAAAGTTTTGTGAAATTCCATGCATTAGTTCTAGATAGAATGCCCACAGAATTTTTGTTGCATACACTCACAGACAGACATTTTCGAAAAATCATCAAATCATATTTAGGACCTTCAAGAACATCCATCGAAAAATGGTATTCTAAATTTTTCAATAATAATCCAAAAATTTTCTCTAGTAAAGATAGAAGAAGGTAAGAATTGTGTTTTAATAGATCTATTTAAAAATTAATAAAAGTTTCAGTTAAATGTAACACAAATATTTATTACCTATCTTGATGACACTGTTATTTTTAAGTTTAATAATTTTATTTTGTTTTCTAAAATATTTATTTAAGAAATTCATTAGAAGTTTTATGAGCAAATTTTATGTTTTATGCATTAATTCTTATTTCTTTATATTCCTTTTCTACAGAATAATTTTAAATCTAATGGAAATTTGTAATAACTATGTATTTCTAACTTTAATTTTATACATCGGATTCAGAAAGCCAGAATATTTTGTACATATTGTTATTTAGAAGTTTTTCCCGGTATTTACCACTTTTTTCCAGTATTTACCACTTTTTCCCGGTATTTACCATTTTTTCCTGCCGGGATGGGGAAAACAAGTTTTGGACGGGAAAAAGTCAACCCTGGTTTAAACCGCTTGAAAAAGGCCAGCTTTTACTAATACTTTTTTTTTCTTTTACAAAATTCTTGAAATGAAATGTATTATTAATTAGCAACTGTTTAATTATTGTTGTCTTAAAAATGAATTGACAAATAAATTGTCAATTAAAATATAAGTGGTGAATTGATAGTAGAAATGTTCTCACGTTATCAACAGGTGGAAAGAATGTTTATTAGAAAATTTGTGCAATAAAAAAAAATTTTTGAAGTAGTCCAAATGATTTTTACTAAACATAATATACCAATCATTTGACTTATATTTTAAATATCAGTACTACACTGACCTTGTTCCAAACAAAACCATTCGTTGAAATATCATTTGAAATTCCCTCTCTCATATCTATACTCCTTTAGCATAAATGCTTTAGTTTCTGAAATCTTGCTATCCAGTAATTTATTACCCTAAAGCCTCTCCTAATACGGAGAATTTGCAAATGGGAAAGTTTGCTAATTGACCCACATCGATTGCTCTCCTTTTAATGTGTGGAAAGGTTTGTGAAGGAACAAAAACAAAATATTTAGTCAATATATATAGAAGTAAAGAGCATATTTACAAACATTTCCATCAACCAATTTACCACACCACTGCATTTTTATCATAGTGACCATTGCAGGAACATTTATGGCAATATATAGGCCAATCATATCATGGGAAACAGAAACCAATTAAATAAGCCGAGGTCATGTGTATCGCAGGAGATATAAAGAACAGACAGATGTCTCTTCCCAATTGGGTTGAATTAATGCAATACCTTGCATTAATTCAACCCACACTATGTCAGCAGCTCTTTTCTTATAAGAAAAAACAAATGAAGAAAAACTGATGTGCTTTAAACTTTGTGTAAGTCTGAATCAACCAGGACCGAGAAAATTGTTCACAGTAAATGATATTCTGCCTTAGATAGTTTTTTCACTGTCTATGGTTTTCCAAGGACTTGAAAAAGCTTTTCAAGGTAGATAAATATCCATCTTATACTGTCTGGCTTACAGAGAATTTACTGTACTTAGAAAGATAAATAAACATAAAAGCTATGACAAAATTATTTATATTTTCTTATTTTTTAAGTGGAATGCTGTCTTGTAAATTTCTAACATAAACAACTGACTATTCATAATACTAACACATTCATATATGCCAGGAGCCATTGTTCAAGTGAAGTATTTTATAAACAGTATCATTTTGTATATTATTTATTTGAATATAATTATTTCCCATAACAATATGAAAATAACTTAACTAAACCTAGGAATGCCAATGGATCTCTAGTATAGATATGTTATTCATATTGGCTATTTATGAGGTTTTTGTGGTATATTATTAACAAGCTATAAAAGTAGACATCTGAAACATGATTTTAAATGAATTTCATAAGATTTTAGTTTTAATTTACATAAAATAACCATTAATAAGGTAAATTAACAAAAGTAGTTGCTAAAAATAAATAGTAATATATGCACTGGAAAAAAGCCAATAAAAGCTGGACGGCCTGGCCTTTTTTAGAAAAAGCAGGCTTTTTTGCAGCCTTGCTGAGTGGTCATTGGGGAGTGTTTATTTTCATCTTTAAGCAGGGGGGCTGAAAAACTACTTAAAAGCAAAAGTTCTTTTATCTACAGAACAAAATAGTCAATAATAGATAGAAGGTCTCTGGTTCAATATCTAGCTGAAGCATGTTATCACTCTGGTAGAAAATTACAATTTGTATCATTTATTTACCAGTTAGAATAATTATCTTTTGATCATAAAGACCCAGTATTTGGAACGCAGGATTAGAAAAAATCAAGTACCACTAATATTATTGTTTAACTCTATTGTGTGTAGTCTTAAAATATATCTATCTTTTTATTCAAAATCTGTTCTTTTTTAGTTTACTATAGATGCAAAAAAGATGAAGGCGAAAAAAAGAATGAAAATGATCCCCCATTGTTATAGGAAACGGGGTCCAAGAAATCCTTCTAATTATTCATTATCACAATTACTAGAAATTGGTAAGTAATTTGTTGATCACTTCCTGTATTTAAATTGTAAAAAGATTATATTTAAGCATATTTGTTTTATTACATCATTCTGAAATGTATCTTAATGTAATCTTAATTAATCAGTATCTTAATGTAATCTTAATTGAAACATCATTCTATTTGTTGTATAATTTTTCATTAAGCTCAAGTAAAAAAGAAAAGTTTGCAGGATGTGCTACAGCTTTGTTAATTTCAATTTATTATATTAGTAAAATTATGTTTTTCATAACATGCATGTACCTTAAAAAAAAAAAAAAAAAAAAAAAAAAAAAAAAAGTATGATTGTTTTATATATTGAATATGTTTTCTCGAATGCTAAAAATTTATTTCAGCAGGGTGGCTACAGATTCTAGAAATCATGGAAACAGAGAAGTTTATCAATCTGGTAAAATCAGGGAAATTTTTCTCTGTGTGAAAATATTTCTGTTTTCACCTTACTGACAACATTGATTTGTTGTCAAACAGGCTATGAACATTTTTGACGAAATTTGCTCGTTTTTGTGACACATTTAGTGCATTTTTCACAATCTTGAGATAAAATTTGTAGTTTTTTTTATATTAAGATGAAAAAAGCACGTTATGAAACTTGCATGTTTTTTTTTTTTTTTTTTTTTTTTTTTTTTTTTTTTGTAGCCTTTAGATGAAATTCTCATTTTTTTATGCAAGCCTTGGATGAAATTTGCATTTTTTTTTTTTTTCACGATCTTTTGACTAAATTTGTGCTTTTTTCACAAAACTTTGAAGAAGTGAGTATTTTTTATATGATCTTTTGACGAAATTTCATATTTTTTCAGCGATCTTTTGACAAAATTTTGTATTTTTTCAGCAATCTTATATCAAAATTAGCATTATTTCAAGCGATCCTTTGATGAAATTAGCAATATTTTTATCTGAAGCCCCGTTATAATAACTTTTGTTGCGTATCCATACCAATTACGGATAAATCATAATACCTTTGCCAGTTGAACACTGTGCAATTTTTGTTTTTTCCTACCAAAAGAGATATTTGCACCTGGATAAGTGTGATATTTGCAAAAGCACCATATGTTAAAAAAAAATACTGTATGTGTTCTTTAATAATAAAAATCAGAGAAATCTGATAGAGATAATTTGGGAACAGTTTTTCATCATTTATGTAGCCATCCTGTTCAGGGTATTTATCTAGTGTATCGGTGATTCAAATCACAAGATATTTTGCCTTTTAAATAGATAAAAGAAGTTTTAAATATTTTTTTGTGAGCTTGATTCCTTAAATTTGTGAATAATAATAAAGTATAATGACAGAAATTTCTCCAGGCAGTTTTGGGGGAAAGGGAGGGGGATGCACCTCATCTGCTCTTTAGTTTACATAATTATGGATTTATTTGTTTGATAAGTTCACATAAATATACTATTGCAGATTTTGTAAATAATATTTTTCTCAAAAATAATGTAAATAATCGTATTAAGCTCTATTCATAAGGGGACCATTCCATGTCAAATCAACCACTGGTCTAAACCTTGACATCTCTGAAATTTACATTTTTTGGTGCAGTGGTAGTTATAGCACAAAATTAGCACTCGCCAATCGTCGAGTAACTTTCAAAACGTGGTGATTAACTTTATTATTGTCACTCGCCAAACTTAATGAGCACCACTCGCCAAATGCACGATGGTTGAAAGATGTATCGATGCCAGTGAGTAAAGGGGTAAAATTCACTCCGAATTTACAGCATCCTGATCGATTCTCCCTACCGGAAGAAGAGAAACTAGGTAGCTAATTCTTATTGGTTCAAAAGTCATGAATCTCGCTCTCCTGGAAAGGGGAAGGGGGGGGGATTAACCGGATCTTCGCTTCGCATACGCATGTACCTGTCTCTCATTTTATTATGCGCTAATGTGTAAGGACAGGGAGAACGATACCGTATTTGTACGTGTTCCGACTTATCGTATAGTTTGAGAAGTGGAAGCTAGAAATTCAAATTTTCAATGTTGCTTTAAATTACTTTTCAGAAATCTTCGATGTTACGACTTCCATTAACGTGAAATCTGAGTTGTTTTTTGTGTTCATTATGTAACTTATTATCATTATTTAATAAAATTTAATTTTTAAACATTTTCTAAGTGAGATATGAAAGTCTCCATTTACGCGTATTTTACGATTTATGTTGGGTTTTGCGGGCTCCGTTAACATGGATTGCCGAGTTCCTGTATTTCAGATTGGTTATTAATGCAATTTTTTAATTTTCTGTTGATTACATAATGTTTCCAAATTATTAAAGTTAATTTAAGTTTCAGAAATCCTCGATGTTATGCCTTCCGTTAACGCAAATTCAAAGTAGTTTTGTACATAGCTTTTTATTATTATTATTATTATTTAATAAATTTAAATTTTGAAACATTTTCTAAGTGAGATATGGAAGTTTCCGTTTACACGTATTTTACAATTTATGTTGGGTTTTGCAGTCTCCATTAACGCGGATTGCTGAGTTCCTGTATTTCAATTTGGTTATTAATGCAATTTTTAAGTTTATGTTTGATTATGTAATATATTCGAATTTTCAATGTTGCTTTAAATTAAGTCTCAGAAATCTTCAATGTTACGCCTTCCGTTAACGCGAATTCAGAGTAGTTTTGTGTGTTCTTAGCCTCCATTTACGCGTATTTTACGATTTATGTGGGGTTTAGCGGTACCCCATTAACGCGGATTGCCGAGTTGAGTTCCTGTGTTTCAGTTTGGTTATTAATGCAATTTTTTAATTTTCTGTTTGATTACATAATGTTTTCAAACATTTAAAGTTAATTTAAATTAAGTTTCAGAAATCCTCGATGTTACGCCTTCCGTTAATGCGAATTCAGAGTAGTTTTGTGTGTTCTTTATGTAACTTTTTATTATTATTATTTAATGAATTTTAATTTTGAAACATTTTTTAAGTGAGATATGGAAGCCTCCTTACTCGTATTTTACGATTTATGTTGTTTTTGCGGGACCCATTAACGCGTATTGCCGAGTTTACACTATTTCAATTTGGTTATTAATACAATCTTTTAATTTTCTGTTTGATTACATTTTATTTTGACTGCAGCAATATTTTTGCATTAGATGTAATGCCAGTTTTTTTAGTCGAATGGTAAGTATAAGATATTTAAAAATTACAGTGTTGATAGTTCAAAAAACACAATTTTGTATAAAATGTTTGTGTTTTTTTTACTGGCCAGTAAATTAAAAAAACTGGCCAGTGAAAAAAATCTGTGTACTGGCTAGTGGCTATTGGGTAAAAATGTTAATTTTGACCTATAGTGGTAGTATCAGTCAAGTTAATAAGAAGAATCAAGATTTCTGATTTTTGGGGCTTTTAATTTTTGTGTTATTGACTTTCAAAAAATGAAAAATTGTTAAAATTTGGCTCCATTTTGACACCTTTAAATAGCTATAGAAAAACAACTATTTGACTTTGAGAGCTCAAATTGGTATCATTCTCTTCGACTTTCATTATGTTTAAATTGATGTACAACATGATTAAAGTTTTTCAAATTTTAATTTTTTTGAAAAAAATGTGTAGAAGACATTGACTATGTTATGTATATGCTAACTTTCATAATGGGATGACCATGAATACCAAAGAAAATTAATATTTTTGTATCATTATGTATGCTAAAGTTGCTATACTTGATTTCCCATGTTAAAAAAAATAACTGTAAATTCATTGGTTAAGGACTATTAGTAATCCAGAAAGTAGTTTTTGTAATACAAATAAACATGAAAATTCAATCTATTACATATAATATCAGATACTAACACTTTGGGGAAAGCTCATTTATTTAATGACAGTAGAGTATGCATACTATTACATGGTTTACTGTAAAAATAAACAATAAAGATATGCAGAAGAAAACTTACAGGTTCTGCATAAAATTAAATCTCCATAATCAATTTCAAGTTATCCTAAGTCAAAATCAGGTATCTCAGGTCACTGAAATTGCTTGACATATTATATTTACGAATGTTGTATTAGATAACTTCCATAGAATTTGAAGCTTCAGGTTAGAGGTCTGCACGAGCCGAAATTTTCAGGCCTGATTCATAGAAATTTATTTTTTTTGTCCTGTTCTGGACCAGCCTGAACGAAAAAAAATATTGGCCCATTTCAAAATATCCAATTCAGTTGATAACCCTTTCCGGCACGGGCAAAATCTGTTATAAAATGAAAAATTATCGACCGACACCAGAATTCACAAACTAATTTTTTAGATATTTTGAAATTTAAACTAATTTAAACTTTTATTGTAAAAGCAAAATTTTACTAACATATTACTGGTGAAGTTTGCAAGTTTGGAATAAAAATTAGGTATCCCAGGACCCAACACAGTGTGCCAGAAAGGAATAAGGATATATCAGCAATTTTTATGTTATGTATAACAGATATAGCAAGGATTATTTTAAAAATGTAAAAATATTCCTTGACTTTATTCAAGAGAGTAAATTTTGTTTTATTGAAAATGCTAAAAAACAAGCATAAATGACTGGTGCTGAAAAAAAATGTAAACTTTATGAACAAAGAAGAGAGGTAAAGAGCCGATCAACAAGATTTCTGCACCTGATCAACAAAATTCATGATTTTCTGTGCCTGATTAATGAAATTTGTAATTCTTCCATGCTTGATTGATCAAAATTGTGTTTTTTACTGTTGAACGAATTGACATTTGCCATTTTTAGAAGCTGATAGCTGATTCTTCCGTGCCTGATCAACAAAATTCATATTTTTACAAAGCTGTTAGACAAAATTTACAATTTTTCTTCTTGTGATCAATGAAATTATCGATTTTTCGGGGCTTGATTGATGATATTTTTGATTTTTCGGCACCTGATCAACAAAATTTGAGATTTTTCCAAACCTGGGCAGGGTCATTCCATGTCAAATCAACCAAAAAAATTCAATATTCAACCTGACCATTTCCGATTTCAATGAAACTGCTAGGGATCATTCTCTATGATGATATAAATTAGAGCATATTTTTATTTTTTGTTTATCACTTTAAATTTTTATACAACTAATTATTTAAATTTTGAAAAATCATCATTTTTTGACTTGCATAAACATTTTCAATTTTGAATTTCTCAAGTTCTATCAAACATAGAAAATTCTATGACCACTCATTTCAAAGAAGAATTTATAAGGTTTAATTTGGTATGCAAGTCGACTATGTATAATTAAAATAAATAAAATTTTAAATTTTTTAAAATTTTAACTTTGAAAATTTTTTAGATAGTCATTTTTAAAAATTTTGAAAAAATTGTATGTTTGTTGTAATAGTATAAGCTTTAAATTCTGAAATTTTCAGAGTGGGATCTCAATGAGATCAGGAGTTATGAAATAAAAGCTGAAAATTACCACACAAATCATAAATAACAAAATAGACAGAATTAAATTGCTATTTTAATGGTAATTTTTGCTTTTATTTAATAACTCCTGATCCCATTGAGATCCCACTCTAAAAATTTCAGAATTTAAAGCTTATAATATTACAAAAAACATACAATTTTTTCAAAATTTTTAAAAATGACTATCTAAAAAATTTTTAAATTTAAAATTTTCAAAAATTTTAAATTTTATTTATTTTAACTCTACATTGTCGACTTGCATATCAAATTAAACCTTATAAACTCCTCTTTGAAATGAGTGGTCATAAAATTTTCTATGTTTGATAGAACTTGAGAAATTCAAAATTGAAAATGTTTATGCAAGTCAAAAAATGACGATTTTTCAAAATTTAAATAATTAATTGTATAAAAATTTAAAGCGATAAACAAAAAATAAAAATATGCTCTAATTTATATCATCATAGAGAATGATCCCTAGCAGTTTCACTGAAATCGGAAATGGTCAGGTTGAGTCGCTGGTTGATTTGGTATGGAATGACCCGGCAACAAAAGTTGCAATTTTTCCACGCCTGATCAACCAAATTCGCAACTTTTATAAACTTGATCAATGAAAACTTTTTCGAAGCCCATCAATAAATTCTGCAATGTTTACGAAGCCAAGCCATAAAATTTGCAATTTTTCTTAGCATGATCGCCGAAATTTGTGATTTTTCTTCACATGATAGACAAAACTCACGATTTTTCTTCACAGGATCGAAGAATTTTGCTATTTTTCTGCACTTGATCAATGAAATTCGCGATTTTTATGTGCATGATCAACAAAATTCGAGATTTTTCCGAGCCTGATTGACAAAATATGTAATTTTTATGCAACCTATTGAGAAAATTTACGATCTTTCTGCAACTAATCAAAATAATTCACTGTTTTTACAAAAACAACTGACGAAATTCACAATTTTTAAGAAGCTGAAAGATAAATTTCCTGATTTTTATGAAACCAATAAAAAAAATTTGTAATTTTTACAAAGCCGATCAATGTAATCAGTGTTTTTTCCGCTCCTAATTGACAAAATTCACAATTTTTCCAAATCTCATCGTCAAAATTCATAATTTTTTTGAAGCAGATCGACTAAAATCGCAATTTTTACATTTTTACAAAGCTGATCGAAAAAATTCAAGATCTCTCCACATCTGATCAACAAAATTTGTTATTTTTATGAAGCTGTTCGATGATATTTGCGATTTTTACAAAGCTGATCGACGAAATTTGCAATTTTTTTCATGCATAATCAATAAAATTCACATTTTCCTTCGCATATAATCGAAGAAATTTGTGATTTTTTGTGCCTGTTCGACAAAATTAGCAGTTTTTACAAAGCTAATTGACCAAATTGACAATTTTTACAAAGCCGATCGATGAAATTCACATTTTTCACAAAGCTGATCGACGAAATTCGTGATTTTTATGAAGCTGATCAATGAAATTCACAATTTATCTTTGCATGATTGACAAATGTTGTAATTTTATTAGAACCTGATCAGGGTTGTTTGGTTTAAACCAAGTTGGTTTAAACCGTGGTTAAAACCATGGTTTAAACCAAGTGGTTTTTTTATTCTTTTACCCAAGTGTTTTATTTTACACACTATTGAAAAATGCAAAATCCAAATTATGAAGAAGCTACAAGCAAAGCTGTAGAAAAATGATGAATTAATAAGTTTCTAAAAGGACAAAAAATTTTAATCAACTCAACTTTTCTTGTAAGCTGTAAATCTATATGGCAGAGTGACTGTTTTTTCTAAAATTAGCTGGTTAGAAAAAACTAATCAGTTTTCTTTCTTTCTTTTTCTTTTTTAAGGCCTATGTATATATATATATATAGCCATTATTTGTAAAACATATATGTATAGCCAGAAGGGCAGACTCGAGTTAAAAATGCACTTTTATTATTTAAATTGCTTGATTAGTTAAGATTTACTAAGAATTTCATCATTTCAGAAATTCTTTTTGTTATGTATGCTATTGAATAATTGGCAATGAGCTTTTTATTTGCTCTGTGATTAGTGATTTTAACAAGCCTTTGTTTTTCTTGCATTCTTACATTGGGATTAGGTTTTAAGTCTTATCTCAATAGTCACCATAAGACATAGTGAGTCTAGTCAAGGTCATGTTAGTATACGTGTAGAATGCATATTTCATGCACTAATGAACATATCTGAAACTCTACAGAAAACACTTAAATCATGTAAATTTAGCAAAAATAAAATAGATGAAAAATATGCAATATTTAGATTTAAAAAATATTTTCCTTTGAGAAACGCAGATGTACAGATAATGACATAAATTATCTTTAAAATTTCAGTCAAGCTCTAAAAGAAATTTTTCTTGATTGGAGGGATTATTTTTTAAGAATAAAAAAAAACTCAAGATATGAAGTCGAATAAGAAGACATTGAAAAATTAGACAATAGTAAAGCACCTGTTTAAACATTTAATTAAAATATACAAAAGATATATTTAAATCTTCTATTGCATAACTTACCATTACTTAGATCAGTTAAGAAAATTGGCAGAAAGGGGATAGGGGGGCAAGACAAGGTTTGCTTGAGATGTAATAGAAAAAAAGTCTCATAAAAATGCCTAAAAAATGCAATTTTTAGTTCAGATGTTTAAAAATACTAGTGGTGTACCGAGTAGTACTTTGGCCGAGTACCCGAGTACCGAGTACTCGGCCACTGACTACTCGGCCGAGTACCGAATGCCGAGTACTGAGTAGTTGTATAATAAGAAAATAAAACACTGATGTGCACATAATATGAGCTTAGGTGTACATATATATAAATATACCTGTGTACACATCTATACCTGTGTGTACATATAATATATTATATACATATGTAGTATAAATAAATTAACTCATTAAATTTGAAATTTATTTGTGCACCTTTTAAAGACAATTTTTGACAGTTCAAAACTAATAAAAAAGGAGAATTGATACATGACAACTACAGTTATTAACTAATAAAAAATTTAAACATTCTTTAACCCTCCAATTTATTTCAACCATTGAAATCTGTCTATCAAAAATAAAAATGTTTATTGGTTACTGTAACAATTCATTGAATAATGCAAACATTTCATATTTATTTTGTAACTGTCTGTACCTTATTTTCTTTTGATTAAAAAAAATGTATTGGCTTTGCAGTTTCTTTTCATTTTTCATGTGTACAGATTATGTTATTTTAAATTTATTATTTTTTAAATATCTCAGTAAAAAACTAACCTTTTTCAATGAAAATTATAAATGTGTAAATTAAGATTGCCTTAAAAAGCAAGCTCTAAAATTGATGAGTTTAGATGATCTAGAACTTGAAAATCCACCAAAGAAACAAAAAATAAATATGAGAATGCTAATGTCGACAAACCAAAAGAGAAAATGCTAGCAAAAAGTTCATCTATTTTCTGGCAATGTTTTGAGGAAATTGTTAATGAACAAAAAGATTGTGGCACTAGTACTAGTTTAAAATCACCGCATGAAGAATTGGTACAAAAAGAGATACAGGCTTTCTTAACATTTACTTATGTAAAACTGACACTCCATTTGCATGTTGGGGGAAAAAAATAAACTTTTCCGATTATGTGCAACTTTGCAAAAAACTCTTATATGCACCTTCAACAACTGTTTATTCTGAACATACATTTTCAGAAGCAGGCTAGATTTATAGTAGTAAAAGAAGTGCCCTCTCTACTGATAATGTAGAACGTTTGGTGTTTTTGCACCATAATTTGAAATAAAATAAATTTAATTATTAATTTTTTATTGCATTTATTGTATTTTCAGTTTCTTTATCCAAAATAAGTCTTTTCTGTTTTCCTATATATAAAAAAGTATTTTTATTTGTATAAATGTGAAATTATTTTAGGGATTTTGTTCTTAACTTTTTTTATATTTTGAAGACATATTGTTAAATACAGAGTAAATAATTTTATAAATTACTACATATATTATACATTGATATTTGAATAACTTTTTACAGATCAGTTATAAATTCATATGCTTAAAAAATGAAATTCTTACAACTACTTGGTATTGGCCTAATACCGAGTATTTACCGAGTACTCGGTACGGCTCTAAAAAATACTAAGTATTATAATAGAGCACGCAGTTCGATGGCTGTTTAAATTCTTTGGTAGATGACAGCATTTATAAAGCTACTGTATATTTTAACATCATTGTTTTTCAATAGTCTAAAAAGCTGTTAAATAGATATTTTTGTTTATTTAACAGTCATCTTTTAACTGGTAGTTTGAGAAAACACAATGCTTGAAGTATGTAAAGACTACTGCTAAATTCAAATCTTTCCAAAAATTCTTTATAAAAAGCTTTATTTTTCAATAAAAGATAATTAACTCATTCAGTCTTCTAACACACATATCTTCTAACACACAATCACATATAACAAGTATTTCAAATTAATTATTTTGAATAACCATTTGAAAATAATATATATGAAGTTTTATATATGAATCCATATCATATATTTATTTATAGTGCTAGTAATCAAAAGGTTGTTCATTAAGATTTTCAGGGTATCAATATTTCATTATGTAGTACATTTTATTTATGAAATATAAGACACAGCTTTTTCTAAAAATGTTTAGATTTTAAAGAATTTCAATTTTCTACATAATTGATTGTATATTAAATAATTATATTGATTAGAATTACCTTTAAATCAAATTATTACTTATATATTCAAAAATGTTTACTTTTATTCATAAATTTGCATGTATATGTAACAGGAAATCACATTTTAAAAAAACCCGGTTTAAACCAAAAAAACCTGGTTTAAACCAAAAAAACCATGGTTTTTGGTTTTTTTAAAAAAAACCCGGTTTTTTACCAACCCTGAACCTGATCGGCATAATTAGTGATTTTTTTCGCATGTGATTGACAAAATTTTTCTAGCATCATCAACAAAACTGATGCTTTTTTTCTTGCCAAATCAATGAAATTGCGATTTTTCACGAAATTCGCAATTTTTTTGTGCCTGATCGACAAAACTCGTGATTTTGTCATGCCTAATCAGGAAAGTTTGCTATTTTTTCTGAGCCTCATGTGCAAAATTAACAATTTTTCCATATCTTTTGAGCAAAATTTCTAATTTTTTCGAGCTTCATTGACAAAATTCGCTTTTCTTCCAAACTTGATCAATGAAATGATTGATTTTTCCCTTACCGATCAATGAAATTTGCATTTCTTAAGTGATGAAATTTTATATTTTCCCGCATAAATTGACGATTTTTGTCTACTACATATGCACAAAAATTGCAATTTTTTCCTGTTGTAAATTGACGAAACTTGCTGGCCACAGGTTGTGCATCCCTATTGATAAGGCTGCAATTCGCAGCATGATATGGAACAGTACTCATGAGCATAACAATCCTGCGACGTAACATGAGACTCAAACAAAAAGATTATATTGAACGTGATTGATGTTCTCTAAGATGTAGAAATGATAATTATGTTACTTTACTTGTTTTGTGTGTTTTATTGAAATACAGTCGAGTCTCTATATAACGAAATCCACCGTTCCAGTAAAAAATTCGTTATATAGAGAAATTCGATGTATAGAGAATGACGTTAAAAATTGTATTTAATGCGTGAAATTTGAACAAATATTACTTTTGCTCTTTTGAATTAAGAATTTTAAATGTTTAAAAGTAAACATTAACCTAACAATTTATTTCTTAATTATTTAAGCAGTTTTAAAAAAGAGAACAGATATTTATTTGGAAGCTTAATGAAAATCAAATAAGGAAGACTTGCATTAATTTCAGACGAAGAAATCTGTAATTTGTTGTTGTTTTGATTTTAAAGTTGTTACGCTCTCAAAAAAAAAGCTCAAATTTTAGCAAGGAATGAAAAATTGTAGTTAACATTTCCCTCCATTTGAAAGTCTCTTTTATGTGCCTCTCATTGATTCCAATCTTACATGTGTATCAATCCAATTGACACTGTTTTAAGAAGGATGTGGAAAGGTGTGTGAGAGGTGGGATGAATTCATTGGATTTAAAGAACAAGGAGAGAAGTAATATTAAAAAAAAATAACTCAGCACTGACAATAAATCAAAAATAAGTGATGGAAAATTGATTCCATGTGATTTTGAAGCTTTTTAAAACTGAATAAATTAAGACCAATTTATGAAAAAATTTGTTATATGGAGATAGATATTTCGCTAGATAGAGACTGCTTTTAATGTAATCTTGCGAAAAGGGGGACCATTCCTACTAAAAATTCGTTATATAGAGAAATTCGATGCATGGAGTTTCATTATAAAGAGACTTGACTGTATTAAAATTTCAGTTAAAATGTATTTTCAAAAACATGTAATATATATATATCTTGTATTAGCATAACTGTCTAAAATATATTAAAAATTTTAAATTTTAGGAGCCTTTAAAAAACAGATCAATGATCTAAAAACGAATAACCGTTTGCTAACAAATGCTTTGCAAGAATCTCGTATTGAAGCAGCTTTCCAGAGTAATCTGCTAAAGGATTATGCAAGAGACACCAATCAAATTTTGGTATATTTTCTGTGCATACATATGTATTTTATTTTTAGTGTTTTATATAATTAAAAAGACAAGTATTTTGTTAAGCTGTCAATTAGCATTACTGTTTTAATAAAATATACAGGGTGTCCGAAAAGTCTGGAAACGGCCGAATAACTCGGAAAATACATATTAGATTGAAAAACGTAAATATACGTGCTAAATATTTTTAAATAAGCTACTCTGTGATACCAAATTTGACCTTCGAAACCGACCCCCTGGGGGGTCAGAGGGGGTCCAACTTTGAAATCTTAAATTATAACCCCCATTTTTTATTGCAGATTCGGATTCTACGGACAAAAATACGTAACTTTTGTATTTGATGTTTATTTCAAATCTTCGTTTATCACGGTGTAATCGATCATATTAAATCGATACATATTCCCGCTTTTCCAATGGGATTTTCCCTAATCGAAACTGATTGGGCAGAATTTTTGACGTCAAATTCTTTGTCTTTTGTAGGAATAGCGTTTCCTGAAAATCACCCGTGGCAATTATTTCAATAGTGCTACACTGTTAAAAATTTGACCCATTTGCTGCAGCGTCACTCCGCAGCTATTATAGAATATCTCTTTTGTGACCAATGAGAATGCTCCATAACACAGTAATCGTTTTCTATAAAAGTGGTGGAGTGACGATGCAGCAAAAGGGTCAATTTTTTACAGTGTACTTTACTGTGTTATAGAACACTAGAAGATAGCCCGTCAAAATGACGTGTTTGCATTTTTAAAGGATGATAAAAAATTACAACAACTGTGGTCAATCATAGCCACTTTAGGCTGAAACAATTTTGATAAATATAGCGATTAAACTTGGAAAAGGAAAAATCTAACAAAAAAAAAAAAAGAGAAAGAAAGAAAGAAAATTTCAACAGAAATCTGCATTTAAAACTATAGCAAAACTATCTGGTTGATGGGGGTGGGGATTATAATGAAATTTAAAACGCACCCGCGGTTTGCTTAAATAAAAAGTTTTAATTAAATAGTGTTTTTGAAATTGTGAAAAGATTTCAAAGCGAAGTAAAATGTAGTGATGTCATTTACAGCCCCCACTGTAAATCTGACCATTGAGAACACTCCATTACGACTATGGAACGGTTTCATTGGTCAGAAAATAGATTGCCTTTAAAATCGGAGGTAACTTTTCACAATGTTTTTTATAGATTTGAAATTCTCAAGAGTCATTCATGGCTGTAAAGAAAAAAAAAAATTAAAGCAACCCGAATATAAAAATGTTAACAATATTGCATTTAAAACGCACCTTCGCTTCCCTTTAATAAAAAGTTTTAATTAAATATACACTGTAAAAAATTTGAACCATTTGCTACAGCGTCACTCCACCGCTTTTATAGAAAACGGTTACTTTACTGTGTTATGGAGCATTCTAATTGGTCATAAAAGAGATATTCTATAAAAGCTGTGGAGTGCCGCTGCAGCAAATGAGTCAAATTTTTAACAGTGTACTTTGTGAAATCGTGGAAAGATTTCAAAGCGAAGTAAAATGTAGTGACGTCATTTACAGCTCCCGCTGTAAATCTGACCAATGATAGCGCTCCATTATGACTATGGAACGTTTTCATAGGTAAATGAGTTTCTTTTTCTTGTGGATAGGTTGACTCCAGAATTGTTATACACGGAGGGGTTTTATATATATAATTCTCATTGGTCATGAAAGAGATGTTCTATAAAAGCTGTGGAGTGATGCTAAAGCAAATGGATCACATTTTTAACTGTGTAGCACTACCAAAATAATCGGCACGGGTGATTTTCTGGAAACGCTATTATTGCAAAAGACGAGGAATTTGATGTCATAAATTATCCCCAGTTAGTTTCGATTAGGGAAAATCCCGTTGGAAAAGCCGAAATATGTATCGATTTAATATGCTCAATTACACTGTGATAAATGAGGATTCGAAATAAACATCAAATACAAAAGTTACGTATTTTTGTCCGTAGAATCCGAATCTGCAATAAAAAATGGGGGTTATAATTTAAGATTTCAAAGTTGGACCTCCTCTGACCCCCAGGGGGTTGGTTACGAAGGTCAAATTTGGTATCACTGAGTAGCTTATTTAAAAATATTTAGCATGTATATTTACGTTTTTCAATCTCATATGTATTTTTCGAGTTATTCGACTGTTTCCAGACTTTTCGGACACCCTGTATATTTTTCATAATTATTCTCACTAGTTTGTAAATCATAGGTATCTATATATTTTTTAAACATGTATTCAAATTCTTGTTCTTCAAAAGGAAATTGTTCTTGTAATAGTTTTTGTGTGTGTCTGTGTTTATATAAGCATCTTAAAACATTGATGTATGTTTTATGTATATTTATTGTATTTCATTTCTGGCTTTATTTTACTTTAAACTAACAGTTATTGGTTTAATGAACAACCTTGATTTTTAAATTTATAGATTGTTTTTCTGGAAATTTTGGTTTTAGCATCAATTTTATATATTTCAAAGCTTATTTTGTAGAATATTCAATTTAATGAGAAAGAGTAAATAGTTTCACAGAATAAAACAGAACAGAAATCTCTAAGAATAAATTAGAACAGAAATCTCTGAGAGTAAAACGGAACAGAAATCTCTAGAAAAATCAGTTTTGTAAATTTTATTTCATTTTTACTGAAAGAATGACGTAGTTTGCTTTTTTTTTTAATCATTGCATTTATATTCAGTAAGAATAAATTAATAAACTTCTGAACATTTACAGTAGTTCTGATAATGATAAAATTTAGTAAAACTAAAATTCTCATCATTTGTAAACAACACTTCACTAGCACATACAATCAGCTAAAAGAAAAAAGAAAAACAAAAATAGCTATTCAATTGGAAATTATGCCCTGTGTTATAAAAATAAGCTTAGGTTGTTTAAGCTTGTTTGTCTAAGCTTAAGTTTGTCTTCCAGTTGAAATTGTGCCAAACTCTGATAGTTCTAATAACATCTAATTTTGATATCATATTTGGCTTTTCCAGTCAAGGTTTGTTGATATATTTTCACATATTTAGTATTTATTTTCAAAATATCACTGTGTGAGATATTTTTTATATTCAGTCAGAACTAGTGTACGCCAAATTTTCACTATTATTGATTGTGTAATTTTGAAGATACAGAACTGTAGTGCCTGCCACTCAATGATTTTTTAAGCCAAAGAAGAAAACAAATATCAAAATTTCCTGTTATTTATGCTAATATAGTTATTCAATTTTGCTATATAAAATAAATAAATCCATGTTATATCTATATTTCCTGTTTGATATCAGTAATCTGTTTTGAAAAACATGAATGGCCGAATTTTTCATTAAGCCTTTAATTAAAAGTGTTTTCAAAAGTTACTTATACATTTTTTTTTTTTTAATGCTGTGTTTAAAAATAAGCATCTATGTTAATTTTTTCCTTGCATCTCCACCTTTAATTTTTTTCTTTTCTTTCTTTCTTTTTTTTAATATATTTATCTCTTTATAAAACTCCATTGCTATATGTTGCTTCAGCTAATCCTGTATTTTTTTTAATGTTTAATTTTTTTTTTTTTTTTTTTTTTTTTTTTTTTTGCTCATAATCTTTAACCTAAAGAGAAAAAGCAAATTGCACATGCTTAATGAGCATACATTCAGCTTTTAAAAGACATCTTTAGCTTTAAAAAATATGAGTACTAACCTTTAAAAAAAAATCATTTTTGTCAAATTGCTTTTTACCATGGAATTTGCTTTACACACATTTTGTTTAGAAAAACAAATTTAATTTTCTAAAACTGCTCTGAAAGTTTAATACAATGAACTAACAATATATATAATGTAGCATGAATTTGGTTTACAAATTTTGAGATTTAGCAAAAAAAAATAAACAGTTTGGAAAAAATATTTTCCTATAAGGTTAACACTACATATGCTTATTTACACTTATGACAGGAACTTTTTTTTGCATTAATAACTAACCTTGTAGTGTTTGTTTCAATAAAATGTTGGTTTAAACATAACAGCAATTAGGAATAAATTATTCAATTTGAACATAACTTTTCTTCTCTGTGATTGGTGAGTGGGTTTGATGGCATATTGTAGTGTAATAAAAATTTCACAATTCAGCTGTCCAACAAGCATAAAACGCTCTGGGTTTCAGAAAGTAATGGAGATAAAATATGTTTCCATCATTTTACTTTAATTGAGTGGTGGAAGTTTGCAAGTTAAAAGATTTTAATAATAGATTAAGTGTTAAAGTTCATTGTTTTTTTCATTTAATAATGGTGCTGAAAAAGATATAAGCTTTATCCTTTTATTCTTTTTTTTTTTTCAGGTGATTTTAATCAGATAGTATCAATGAAAATAAGTTGACATGTTAAGTGAATATCATGTTGTTTTTATTTAATAATTTTTCATAATGTAAGGATTTATATTAGGTTGTAGCAAAAGTTTTCTTGCCAAACTGCCATTACATAATGATTACACCATATAGAACTATATACTGTAATATTATGTATAACAATCATTTGGCCAAACTTTCATAGTGTCATATATACAACAGTAGTACTTAAAGCTGTACACATGATTTGGTGATATTTTGTAGCTGACTTTTTGCAACAGAATTGAAAGCAAATGATAATTCTAATCTGATAGCGAGATAGTTCCATCTCAGACACCTTTTACTTAATGATAACAATATTTAAAATGTAAAAATACATGTAACTGTACATAAATTACTTAAAAGGTGCATAATAAAACATAAAAATTTAAAAATACTTTTACAGTATCTTTAAAAAGTTCAGAACGTTTTCAACCATTGCTAACGTGGTCTTCGTCAGTGAGAAAAACTCTAAAATCAATAAATCAATATTATTTCACAAATTTCTTTACACGGTTTATAAAGCAAGTCTTTTTCTTTCAAATGCCAAAAATCATTTGACAAAATATTAACAAATCTGTCAATGCAAATTGTTTGCGCAAGACAGTATTAGCTGTGGTGGGATATTTTCATTACAACCTGATGTATTAAAACGTGTTGGAATCCCAAAACATATTGCTAATGTACGACATTAAAAAAAAAGCTTTAAAGTTTTTATGTTGATGAATCAGTACAGTGCAACGTCGATTATCTGAATTAATTGGGACTGCTAGTACCTCGGAAAACAAAAATCTTGGTTAATAGAAATTGTGTTTAAAAATTTGCTATGCTCGCAAATTTAACATTTCTTGGGATAATAAGCAGTAGAATGTTTTTAAATGATAAAAATAAACATATATAAAGTTATGTTTCATAGCTGAGGTGTGTAATTGTCCAATAACACATTGCACCTGGTTTTTAATACGGGTACACGGTCACTGGAACGAATGCATTGTTGGCTGTTGACTTCCGGGGCGCAGTGTTTCTTGAATGTTGGGTGCTTTTGAGGGCAGAAGAGGGAAGGATCTGTAGCACAGACAGTGACTTAAATTATGTGGTCTTTTTTTGCTCAAACACGGGAGAGAAAAATTAGACTTTGTTATTGGCTTGGTTAACAGAAGTCTCTATTAATCGAAGCACATTTAATCAAAGCTCTACTGTATTTGATATGATTTTACATGTGAAGTTACCTCTACCTATACTGTTTAAATGACTAATTTAAAAATCATGCCTACTAAACTTTTTATATAATTCGCTGAAAATGTAAAATTTACTGAAGTCTCACAAATTAATTAACAAGTTAAAAAGAATCCATTTATGTACGTATTTCTGTGTGATTATAATTTCTTTGTTTAATTATTTATCTTTTCTTTGTAGTTTGCTCGAATCAAGCTTCATGAAATGGCTAAAAATTTAGCTAAATTTGCTTCTGATCTTGAAGAAGTTAGGAGTTGTTTGGATATTGGTCTTCCTGCTGAATATAATTTCTTTCAAAAGAAGGGGTAGTTAAGCAATTTTTATGCATCACATTCAATTATATATATTAATATTAGGGTATTTTTTGTTAGCCATGTGCCAGTGTTAGATATTACCATTATATTTATATATATATATATAGATAGATAGATATACATGTATGTATATATAACACTGGTATCCAGTTAACTAAAAAGTACCAATATTTGTTTAAAATTTCTATCTTACCCATGTGAAAAACAGATGCAGCAACCGCATGCTGGTTGCATTTTCTATTTGAAAATAACCCAAGAACAGCTCATGTTTTCAAAATTCATCTGGGTTTCTATCATTAAGATTATAGTTTCATTACAACAACAACAGACATTAATGAATCATAAGGATTATTCTGCAGAATTTTGATATATTTAAAAAAACATATTAAAAAATGCTAAATATTTCCTTGAAAAAAAAAAAAAAAAACTGGCTTTGAGGAGTCTGACTTTAGAGATACAGGCTGCAAACATGGCTACCAGAAAAAAAATGCCCCCAAATTGATGTATGCTGTACTGACAAATAAATCAATATTAAATGAAATAAATGTGCTTTTTCATTCAAAAAATTGTTTAAAAAAAAAAAAAATCCACTTGATGTGTCATTTTTACTTTCTTCTATGTTTACAAGAAGAAAATATTGGAATCGTGACAGATTTCGAATTCTGATTTTTGACAAATTTACATGCTTTAGGAATCACACCCCCCCCCCCCCCCCCCCCCCCGCTTTTTTTTTTTTTTAAATGTTTGTTATTTTGTACTTGATTAAAATTTTGTGGGTGCTCTATCTCAAGAACTAATGCACAAAACTTTACATTCAGTTAGACCTTGATGGAGCTGGAACCGATTAGTTTTTGGTGTATACATGGGTGAAAGTTTTCTGTCTTTTAAAAATTCCCGAAGACAGTAATGGGATGGAAACAGATTGCGAAAGATGCACTTTTCATCAAATAATCGCAAAAAAAAAAAAAAAAAAAAAAAAAAAACATTATTTTTGTGAAATGATTGTGGGGAAAAAAACACTACTTCTGTCAAAAGATTGCAAAATAAGACACGTTTTCCATCAAAAGCCTGCAAAAATCATGCCATTTCCATCAAAAGATCGCAAAAAACATGGCATTTCCTTTGAAAGATCTCAAACAAATTGCCATTTCTGATAAAGATTGCTAAAAACCCTCTAATAATCTCAAAAGCTTACGAAAAAACGTGATTCCGATTTTTGACGAATTTACATGTTTTAAGAATCACCCCCACCCCACCCTTTTTTTTTTTCATTTTAAATGTTTGTTATTTTGTACTTGATTAAAATTTTGTGGGTGCTCTATCTCAAGGATTAATGCACAAAACTTTAGATTCAGTTAGACCATAGGTTCCCAACCTTTTATGGACCACCGCCCCCCTTACAAGAAAAAAGTATTCTAACGCCTCCCCCCCCCCCCTCTTCCATAATAGTTAATTATACCAATTAAAATATTTTTGCATATTATCTATACCTATTTTTTGTCTATTTATTAAGAAACACAAGGTAGAATTATAATTAAAACAACTATCAAAGATGTTCAGTAGAAATTTAAAAAATAAACTCAAAATGAAATTAAATAAACTTGCTAAAATAGTGCATTTAATACGTTAGTGATGTCATGTATCTAAAAGATGTTATTATATATAAAAACACAGTTTTAAAACTTCAAACACTATACGCCAAGCGCTTTTGAACATAACTTCATCTTCTTTAGGGCAGCTTTGTTTATGCATTGAAATTCCTTTTCGTACTCTAACGTAACTTGAATGTAAACAAAGGTGTCTCTAGGATGAAACAATTTTGATCAAAAGAACTTGGTGTATAGTATTTGAAATAAGTAACATCTTTTAGATTTGTGGCATTTTTAACGTAAATGTTTCACAAATAATAATGTGCATAAACAGAAAATCAATGAGAAATTAATAAAAATAATGACATAAAGATAAAATAAATAAGAATAAAAAGCATTAAAGGGATGGTTGCCTCTGATGGAATTTTAACAATTTGTTAATGCCGGTATCCAATTTTGTTAACAGTACTCATAAATCGGCACGTTTAGTAACTTGCAGTCTTTTCTTAGCCAATAAATTAGATATCGCACTGAACCCACACTTTAATAAATAAGTTTACCGAAAAGCAATTAAAACTGTGTCTTCTTTTGCCCAGAACTAAAAGTTGAGAACGGGTATAGATTTCTGAAGCCAAAACTCTTGGTATCCACTTCAAAATTTTACTTTTTGATGATTCTGCTGTATCTGTATTTGCGAAAGAATTTAAAATCCAACTTGGTATGTTCATGTTTAAGATGTACTGGAATCGCTCAATAAAATCAGTACGAAGAGCGGTTTAAGTGTTGTGAGTAAGTTGGTAAATCTTCCTGCTTTGCAGAGATTGCTGCTAATATAGGAAAATGGCTGTATTAACTTCTGTCTAGATTTTTCTTGAATGTAACAAGTTTTGTCATAAAAGCAGCTATGAGATTTTTTGTTTTAATTAAATTTAATTCGTAACACTGCAATTGTAAAAGGATTTGATTGAATATTCTAAACAGGACTTTCAAATAAACAATGTTATTTTTGGATGTTATCAGCTTTTCGTGCAAATTTTTTACCTCTGTTTTCAAGAAAGTCCAGTGCTGAGTCAAATAGATTGTAAAAACGATTCACACAAATACCTTTAGAAAGCCAACAAACTTCTATGTGCAAAAGCAAGCGATTGTAATCTTTGTTGTTTTCATTTCAAAGATGGCAAAATAATCTGTCATGCAAAGAATTGCTTCTAATTTTATTCACTAATAACGTAATAAAGCTACATATACAGATGTTCATTCAAGCTTTTGGTAATCAAAAGCTGACGATGGCTAACACAATCTACACGTACAGTCAGTGGTGCAGTCGTAAACAAACTGAGGGTATACGCTTTAAGCAGAAGGTATAACCTAGAGTGCATGTACTATAGCTTTTTTAAGAAGCAGAGGGTATAAAGTGTTAAAGAAATCAAGAAGATATATGGCATATACACCTGTATATTCTCCACTACATCCCTGCGTACAGTGAGTACAAATTGCTTCTTTAAAATGTGTTATGAAACCCATATGATTCCCTGTCATTGCTGGAGCACCATCAGTAGCTGTTGGCAAAATACTATGAATAGGAATTTCTTTCTCTTAAAGAAACATGTTGAAGCTATTAAACATCGATTCTCTCTTTGTATCAGTTTCCAAATTTCCAGCAAATAACAACACTAGAATTTTTTTTGTTTTTTTATGAATCAGACATGTGATAAGAGTAGTTGCTTCGTATTTGATAGTGTTGATTAATCATATTGAATGGAAAAATTTCAAATTTTTAACTAATATTGCTTAATTATATTTCAATGTCCTTGATCGTTTCATCTATTCTTTGTTCAAAAATAATTACTCGGAAGAATTTTTTGAATGATATCTGATGGTGTTTTATGATGAACAACAATTATTATCTGTTTGATTGCCGCCAAGATTAATACTTCGCCAATTCTGTGTAGTTTTCTAACTTTTGCTATTAACAATGTTATTTTATATGAAGCGCCATAATGTGTCTTCTTCTTGTTTAGAAAACAACTGAAAAAGGTTTGATATAGTTTGCTGTTTTAAATATTTCTTTTCCAGGGCTTAAAAATAAAATAAATCTTTGTCTTCTTTATCAGCATGCATTTTATTCCAATATTCTTGTAATTCAGAAGACTTAATAGCTCAATTTCAAAAACAGTTTGAAAAAAATAAACACATAGGTAATGATTGGTTTGTAGGAGAATGCATAAATCCATATTTCAAATAGTCAATACTATACTGCCAACATTTCTTCTTAGATTCAAACATTTTAAAATACAAAATTAGCCACATTTTAAATTTAAATGGATTCACTTTGTAACAAATTTATAGCTATGTATAAAGGCTATAATGTCTTTTATAGCTTTCATTCAGAATAAACGAATTTTTTGAGCAGGTTTAAACTACAGTTTTGTTTGGAAATCTCTATTCAGGCATAAGTCGTTATATTTATTTTCAACATTTCCAACATTTTTCGAAATCAAACTTTTAGTGAGCTTAATATAGAAAATTCTGAACTAATGATTGTGATAATATTTTGATCAACGCATTTGCTACTAAATCAGAAGGTTAAATTACATTTTTATTTCATCAAACACGACAAAATCAAATTATTCGTCAGTTCGAGAATTTAAAAAAAAATCAGTGGTCAGAAAATAAGCTTTGGCGATCCAAATAGCATGCCACGTGAACACAAACAAGCAGCAAAGAAAGCTTTGCATGCCATTAGTTCGAATGGAAAGTTCTCATTTGCTGCAAGCTGCGGCAGGTGAAAGCAGATCCCAGTTCTAGGCTCATATTCATCTATTTTCATTTAAAGCTATATTTAAGATTTTTATCATCGCCCATGCAACGCCGGGGAGACTGGTCAAATAATTTCATTACATTAATATCTTAAATAGGAAGGAACGTCATGGCCGCCCCCCTTGACTGTCTCAATGCCCCCATTTTCCTCTGGGCCCGTATCTGCCCCCCCTCCCCCTGGAAGGCTCCAGCGCCCACTGGGAGGCAGTACTGCCCCCGTTGGGAATCTATGAGTTAGATCTTGATGGAGCTGGAACCAATTAGTTTTTGGTGTATACATGGATGAAGGTTTTCCGTCCACAGATGGAATTCTGTCTTTTAAAAATTCCCGAGGACAGAAATGGGATGGAAACAAATCACGAAAGATGTGCTTTTCATCAAATGATTTAAAAAAAAAAAAAAAAAAAAAAAAAAAAAAAAAAAAAAAAAACACTATTTTTGTGAAATGATCATGGAAAAAACGCTACTTCTGTCAAAAGATTGCAAAATAAAACATGTTTTCCGTCAAAAGGCTATGGAAATAACGCAATTCCTGTCGAAAGATTCCAAAAATCATGCCATTTCCATCAAAAGGTTGCAAAAAACATAGCATTTCCTTTGAAAGCTCGCAAAAAACTTGCCATTTCCGATTAAAAGTTGTAAAAAACATGCTAATTCTCTCAAAAGTTTGTGAAAAAACATGATTCCTGTCAAAGGAACCCGAAAAAGATGTGATTTCTGTCAAAAAATGTCTCAGTCAAAGAACACAAAATAGATGCATTTTTTGTCAAAGGATAACGAAAAAGATGAGATTTCCATCAAATGATTGCAAAAAAAAAACCACAATTTTCTTCAAATGATTGCAGAGCAATGCGATTTTTATTAAAGGATAGCCAAATTTGACAAAGGATTGTGAAAGGACTCAATGAGGAAATAGGGGGAGAGGTAGGAATAAAATATTTTCAGTCTTGGCAAAATTTCAAACTTGCACCCATGGCTGTATATCACCCAACAAGTGGTGCTGCCATGCTGCATTTTTTCACAATCTCCGCAATAGCTATTTCTCAAGAACTAATGGATGGATTTTCACAAAATTTTGGTTCTGTTAGTTCTTGATATAATATGTTGATTAGTTTTTGATGTAAATCTCCCAACAGGTGGTGCTGCTATATGGTATTATTCATGATTATTGCAATAGCTGTATCTCAGGAACTAATACACAAATTTTCATTAAATTTCAGATTCAGTTAGTCCCTGATATAAATTAGTGCTCTTTAGTTTTTGGAGTAAATTGCTCATTATGTGGCGTTTCTATTCAGATTTTTTAAAATGATTTCTGCAATGATTCTATTCAAAAACTAACACACTGATTTTCATCAAACTTGAGATTCAGTTAGAACTTAGCATAAATTGTCGCTGATTAGATTTTGGTGTTAATAATCTAAGCAGTGACACTGCTATGAAAGTATTAACATGCATGAGAAAGAAGATAGTTTTGGGATCCTACTCTTTTTTTTTTTTTTTTTTTTTTTTTTTTGTCACAGTAAATAATTGATCATGACGATATCACTGTTCATTGTCACTATTATTAAACAATTCTAAAAATTGTAATTTTGGTTTGGCTGCTGTTCAAAATTAGACTATTATTTTTGGTGACAACAGAGAAAGTACAATGGAAAAAATGGAACTTTGTCGATAATACGAAACTGTTAAATGAATTTTGAATACGCTTACAAAAATTATTCCTATAGAATATAAGCCTTATGTGAAATCGTCTCTCTCTCTCTCTCTCACTTTCACCTCTCTCTCTCTCTCCTATTTTTTTTATTAAATTCAGTTTTCCCAAAATTCTTCACTTTTCTGAATTTTTTATTTAAAAAATTTATATATCTTACCAAAAAATATTTTTTTAAGCAAAAAAGAACACGTAATCAAAATTAAATAATCAATAAATTCTCGAGTTGTAATCTACCATCATATCTATTTATCTCTTTGCATATGTCAAGATAAAAATACATTTTAAACAAAGCATGTTGTCACTGTTACTGGAACAAACTTTTTACATATTTTTTATCTTAACCAGCATGCATTACAATAAAAACATATTTTCTATTTCATTGTAATAAAAAAAAAAAAAAAAAAAAAAAAAAAAAAAAATCAATAAAATTAAAATGCATAAAGATAAACCCAATAAGAAATATTCTTGTGATGTCAGATTAAACATGAATATTTATTCGCATATCAAAATAAAGTACATGTGTATAAATATTTTTTGACCAAACTTTAAATCTCAAATTAAAAAATACATTAAAAAAGCAACGTGTGTGAATAGTTTTCATTATTTTTCTTTTCTCTACTTCTCTACAACAATATAAGAAATATGCAATTGACACTGTTTTGAACAAATTTTGTGAAAAAAATTTTTAATTAAAAATAAATATAAAAATGGAAATACATTAAAAAATATCTAAAATAGGCAGATCTATATTTGATCAGATTTCATAAAAAAAAAAATAGATATATAAATCAAAATCGGTCCAATAGAAAGCTCAAGGCTGATGACTAAAAAAACACCCATATCTTTTAAGTAGATACATTATCCTTACAAATTATGTGAGAACATAAACTTCATATTTTAAAATATGTGAGTTGAACTTAAATCTGAATTTCTGATATCTTCCGAAATTGGGTTAATTTTCTCTGATTATAATTGTAATAGTAGACTACAATCATAATTAAATGTAAATAAAAGTTTAATTTTTTTTAAATTAATTTTATAGATTATGTATAGTAAATCAAAATTTTAAATCAATTTTTTATTGGTTTATATCTTTATTTTGTCCTTTTTTTTTTTTTTTTTTTTTTTTTTTTCACAGAAGTAAATTAAATTGGTTACTATGTGGAATTTGAAATTAAATTATTGAGGTGCTGTAAACAAAAATTTTCTTTTTTGCTTCTGATATGTATGAATTTTTGTATTATAATCACAAATGAAATGCTAACATTCTCTTAAGTGATATGCTTTCACGATTTCTTTATTTTAAAATTTAAAATTGGTAAAATTTTTGAAGATTCACGTCTAAGCATATGTAATCCCATCTCTGTATACACCACTGTGTAAAAAGTCTTCTTAAAGAAATTGTATTAAAACACAAAGTGAACTTCCTGGAAATATATTCAAGTTTCCTGGAAAACTCCTTGTATGAACTTTGTTGAAAAAAAATATGAACCCTATTATTATACCCTATTAGTAAAGTTAGCAATCCCATTTATAGTCTCAAGGCAAGTTTTGTGTGGGGAAGATAAAGGTTAGGATTAAAAAAAAAAGAGCTTTTAAGCACTTTAGAACAAGCGTCATTTACAGAATTTTTTATCTTCTATCACCATTTTTTTCAAAGTATAAATTTTTACCTATTTGGACCGTAAAAATGCTTGGATTGAACAATGCAAAATTTACAATAAATTTTTACTGTTGAGAATAATCAAGGATTCTGGTCATCTTAAGCGGCATGTATACTGGTCACTCATCTCCAAAGGATTAATCTACATCAATATTCAGAGAATTTTAGTGTTTTAGAGTGATGAAATATTTGCTTTACCCTCAGCATCCCCATTACGTACTACACTGCTGGACTAGAATTTTTGTGAAATACAGCTGGAAGGGAAAAAGCAGAAAAGTAGGGAAATCATTCTGCTAGCAACCTTGTGTCATATAAATTCCATGTGTTTAATACTTTCTAAAATATGTCTGCAGCATTTGTTTAGATTATGATTTGCTAATACAATGTTGCTTTGATACCTTGAAAAGAGACAAAGTATTTCCTTGTGTTGACTTCTAGTTGCCAGCCTCAAATTTCTAATTGAACTTGAATAATTTTGTATTGTGCTCTTGGCAGATTATTATTACCCTTCTATTTCTGTAAAATTTTAATATATTTGAAACAGTGAAATAATTGAAATAATTTAAGTAGCTTTGTAGTAGTACGTTGTAAAATAATTTAAATGTAAATAATACTTTTTTAATTCTGGTATGCATATTCAACTTTTCTTTTTCTCCCAGGTCTTCTACTGAACGAATAATTAAGGTTCCAGATGTGAGCTGCATCGAGGAAGAGCCTGAATTATTTGAACATGAAAATAGTAATGAATTAAATGAAAATACACCTGATGTTTCTGAAAGTATTTTAGAAGAAAATGTGACTACTGTAAATCATGATATCGAAATGACTCCAATTTCATTTGCTGATGATGTTCAAGGTACTTTTGATTTGTAGCATGGAAATATACTTAATTTCATATGAAACAATATTTCTTAATTTCTAGAGCGAAATTTCATTACAAATTGTTTTCAACTATTGAAGTATTACAGGGTTGCCACGCCCCCTTGGAAAACCGGGAAAACACAGGGAATTTTAAATCTCCTCCCAAAACAGGGAAAATCCAGGGAATTTTTTAAAAAATCCCAAAAAATCTGGAAAACACAGGGAATTTGGTAATCGCAAATTATAACATTTCTAATTAGCTTTCATACACGCATATATTTTTTCGCACTCAACATGGAATAAATGTGTTGCAGTACAGGGAAAATACAGGGAATTTTTTTTTCAAGATTAGAGTGGCAACCCTGTATTATTGATAATGAAATTTTCTATTGAATATTTCTGTATTATTGAATAATTATTTGAAAAGTTTAATTAAATATGAGTTAGTGTAGTTAGTGCTAATAAGTCTATTTCTCAAAAATAATTCAGATAAAATAGTAGATAGTAGATAGAAGAATGATGGGAAAAAGTATAAGTGCTCATTATGTGCTATGGTAATTTTAACCCTCCAAGCGTCTTGCAAATGGGTAAAATTTTCTCTGCATTTTCTTTTAAATGCTAATAAAATATTATTATTTCAATATTCCATAAAAAATCTTATTATTTCAATATTCCATAAAAAATCTTATTTAGGAATATAAATGTAATCCTTGAGAGTCTTAATCATTCTTCAATGCTTTGAAAATTCATTAAATTTATAGAATTATAATATCTTAAACATTGCTTATATTGCAGTGAAACCTGGAGCTTAGTGTACGGAATTTTACGGGACAAACGCTTAGAGGGTTAAGGTAGTGCAAAATATTATGACTTATAAAAAAAAAATGATAGTGATATTTCTATTTCCACTAGACTTCTGGAAAGAATTCACTCCTTCCTATCAATGATTTTTGCTTTATTATTTTTTAATTAAAATAATTATTTTCAATTATTATTAATCTTTAATTTAAATAACAATTATTTTAAAATATGGTTTTTAATTTACAAAATAATATAACATGTAATTTTATTAGAAATTAAATTAATTTGCAGAAAGTTTTTTGATTTTCTGTCATTAAGTTTGATTTCAGTCCTTTTTCTGCGATAAATTTATCCCATTTGGTTTGAAAGTTTGAATGTGACTTTATAAATGTTAACAAAGCCACTAAAGTTAGCAATAACAATGGAATTACTGTACAAATTCCAAATAAATTTTATTGAAAAGAAGACAAATTTTTCTGTTTTCTGCTTTAAAAAAATAGTAATTATAATAATTGAAACCAGATTCTTTTTTCTAATAATAAAAAATCACCAAAAAATGTAACAGTGTAAAAATGTGAAATTTTAAAGTAACCAAAATCATCAATTGTAATCACCAAAAAATGTAAATTTAAACAGTGGAGTTTTATGTAAAAATACCTTCCCCTCCCCAAAAAGAAAGAAATACCAGTAATTTTTTAAAAATGATAATATAGTCAAATTTAAAAATGAATGGACACTCACATTTCTTGAAAATAATCTTTAAATTGCTATGTAAATTCTTTTATCCATAAAACTTATGCAAATGAACTATCTTGGTTGATTTCAAAACTAATTTCTTCAGCATATTTATTATTATTTTTCTATAATGCTTAAAAATTTCCTTGTTTTATATGCAATAAATTTTAAGTGTAAGCTGGGAAAATAAAAAGGACTCAGTCTATTCAGAAAAGTTGGCAACTTTTCCTTGAAATAGAGAGACTAATCTATCCCATTTCACACTTAGTAGAAACCATTTCTTTAAGAGTGATAAATGACTTTTCATACCTTTTGTTTTAATTACACCCTTAATTATTATTAACATTTTAAGTTTTAGCAATAAAAATGCAATTATTTATTTTAACATGGTGTTATTTTACTGATGAAGTGTTTGTTTTTCTGAAGTTTTAAGGATTATGCATTTTTTTTTTTTTTTTTTTTTTTTTTTTTTTTTTTTTTTTTCTCTTCCTGTACTGTAAGTGTGGTTCTAGTATATTATATATTGTTTAACAAACAAAATTTTTTCACAGAATCTGAAAAAGTTATATTTTGCTGAATTTGGTTAAAAATTATTGTGCTATGTTTAAAAACTTTAACACCAGGCAGTAAAATTTAAATATGTCTAAATTTCATTTTAACCATATTTAGAATTGTTACACCTTGTAATAATCTACTAATTTGAATCGCTAGTTAGTGTGAATTATTATTATTATTATTTTTTTTTTTTTTTTTTTTTTTTTTTTTTTTAAGTGAAAATAAATTTATTCAACTGTTTACATGTTTTGACTCTACACAAGTCATTTTGAAACCTAAAGAATAAACATAAATAATATAATATGCAAGGGTGTAGAATATATCCAATCCAGCAATATAAAATCGGGGTAAATTTTAGCAATCTGGGGAATTTTTCAGAAAATTATAACATAATTTCATCTTTCACAATAATTTATAAAATTCCCTGAGAAAGTAAAATTTTCATTACAAATAAAAAAATTTGCATGGTGACCTGCACAAAATCGATCTAAGAATAATATGTATCACCATATATACTTGCACTTGCACATAAGTTGAAAATTTTTGGAAAAAAAAAATAATAACTATGGTACTACAAAATTTATGCAAAATCGATCTAGCCAAAAATTGGAGTCATTTTGCGGCCTCTTCACAAAATTATAATCCCTAGATATGGCCCCTTTATAAAATTCTAATCCCTTCACAAATTTACAATCCTTAAAAACAGCTCCTTCACAAAATTCAGGGTATCAAGTATTGTGCATATCTGTGCCAAAATATAATTTTTTCTTAAATTTGTGCCAACCATACTTAGTACCAAAATAAAATTTAGCATGATTTTGTCAATCTGAAAAAAAAAAAAAAAAAAAAAAAAAAAATCTATTTTTAACTTTTTCCAGATCGCTAATTTCATCAAAAAAAAAAAAAAATTCTATTTTTAACTTTTTCCAGATCGCTAATTTCATCAAAAAAAAAAAAAAAAAAAAAAAAAAAAAAAAAAAAAGTGCTGATTGCGAAAAACATGCAGATTCCGTCCAAAGATTGTGAAAAATATGTGCATTTCATAAAAAAATCTCAAAATATACATGATTTTTGTCAAATCGCAAAATACACTTGATGTTCATCTAAAGATCGTGAAGAAAACCTAAATTTTGTCAAAAAAATTTGCTAATTTCGTCAAAAACAAACAAAATGTCATTAAAATATCAATAAACGACGTGAATTTCATCAAATACCGCTAAAAAATCCCAAATTTCTTCAAAGTAACGTAAAAAGCAGCAAATTCTGCCAAAAGATCTGAAAAAACATGCAATTTCGTCAAAAGATTGAAAAAAAGGGGGGGAAAGTGAATTTTGTCAAAGAGTTGCTAGTTTTGTGAAAAAATGAACAAAACTTGATCACAAGATTTCAAAAAAATCTGTAAAATTCATCAAAAAATTGCAAAAAGCACAAACTTTGTCAGAAAATCAGAAAAAAACGTAAATTTAGTCAAAAGATCATCAAAAATGTTTGAATTTTGTTGAAAGATTGCAAAAAATGTGCGAATTTCATTGAAAGATAGCGAATTTTGTTTGGATTGTGAAAAATCAGTTTTTACTGCTTCAAAATCTGATTTATACTGTTCTAAAATCCAATTTTTGTTGCTCTAAAAATGGGTATACTGCTCTAAAATCCAATTTTTTCTGCTCCAAAATTGATCCAAAATGACTTTTTGTGCACTCTCATCCCTGCAAAATTCAAATTCTTAAAAATGGACATATTCACAATATGCTGTTTGATAAAAAGGCCATTTTACAAAATTATTCTCCAATTAAACTATCCGAAATCGGTTGTCAGGATAATCAAGTAATACCGAAATTCCTTAAGGTTGTCCATTATGGGCTCATCTACCCTATTGTAAAATCACATTTTGCACTGATGACTGTGCGCTGCGGCTGCCAAAACTAAAATTACAACAAGTAAAAGTGTTTTGATGCTAATAATATTGTTTTTAATCTACTTTATGTACAGCATCAAGTAATTTCTTATTGTAACTAAATAACTATATTAATTTTCTGAAAGAAGCCTTATATTTTATAAAAACTACAATGTTAATTATAGTGTTATATCAAATTTAAGGAGCATTCTTGTTATCGAATTAAAAATATAATGACTATAAAAACAGAAAGTTTTACATCATACATATATTATTATTGTGAGATGAAATCTCACAGTGCTTAAATTATTACATCTTTTTATTCCTTTCATCATTTAAACATCAATATTTCCTTAAATTTAATTCTGTTAAGATCACGCCTTTTGAATAGGCTTGTTGACATCCCTTTTGTCATGTTGCCAGAGAGTCGGGCCTGCGTTCTCCTCTGCGCTAGGATGTATAGTGATAACGTCACAGCGTGCATTGTCACTCCCTCGCTCTTTCGCCACACCGATTTGCACCGAATTCATTATGTCGAAACATGATGGGTGTTCCTGTGAGCACTTGAAGTTAATTAAAAATAATTCTTGTAAAATTACATTTTGGATTTGTTATGTAAAATATTGACGAAATTTTTAATTCTCTAATCAATTAAAGTTTTTTACTTTGTTACCCCCATAGACTTCATTTAAATACTAAGCTCTGTTAATTTTTAAATTAAGAATTTAGTTTGATGTGTTCTTGAAACAATGTAGTTTCAGGTTTAGCGAGTTGTACCCGTCTTTGTCAGTTGTTCACGATCGTCAAACTGAAAGAAGGTTTCACAGTGTTGTTTGCCTGATATGGAGTTTTTTAAAAGGTTTACCCACGTTCCTTTTAAATTATTACTATGTGCTTCCTCTTCAGTGAATGTAAATTAAAAATTAATGGATCTTCCTCAAGATATTAAAAATCTGTTATAAGCATTTTCACAGATTTTAGAAATGGTAACCGAAAGAATTTTTTGATAATTTTCCACCGACAAAGATGAATGAAAGGGAAAATGTTCAATCCCTTCTCCCTCCTCTTCTTGATTTGTCAATTCATTGACTCTCAAGTTGCTCTCTGATATTAGTGTTTTGACACTGTTTTGCTTTCTCTTATTTTAATGTAGTAATTTCGATTTGAATTTTTGGTAAAATTCAATTAATGCTTCATGAGTAGATGTTAAGTTGAAAAGCATTGAGAAAAAAAGCTTTCCATTGCCATTAATGATTTGAAAATAATATGAACCCTATCATTGTTTCCTATGTTAGAAAGCTTCATGGCTGACAAAGAAACTGGCTTCCTGAATCGGCAAGGGACATAAATGATCACTGTAAAAGCCTGATAACAGATTTTGAAGATTACTTTTCTAAAACTTTAACATCAGAGTTTTGAATAAGGAATCCATCTCTCATTGGAGTTACCTTGCAATTAACTCTTACAAAAGAGTGGAGAAAAAAACTCATTCAGCTTTTCTGTGATAGATTATTGGAAACCACATTCAAAATTTGATTTTAATGGAATTTGGTTGGCAAATAAAAAAGAATATCCACCATATATGTTAAAGTTGTAAAATTCCTGCTTGCCTGCTTGTTTTTAGCACTATATATTTTTGTGAATCTGCTTTCGTTTCACCTCTTTATTTGGGGGAAAAAATATATATATATACATATATAAATACTTTTATAAATACATCCAAAGTTATTCAGACAATACCATTAAATAAACCAATGAAATCAGTATTTTTACAATCATATTATTGAAAACAGTTGAAGTTTGAAGTGAAATAGAAGGCAGATTACCAAATTACTAAAAGGAGTAGATATATATATATATATAGAGAGAGGTATAGATTAAACATTGAATTTGACTTACATATAAAACTAACATTGAATCAGACATGAGGAATTTGTGTTCGATAAAGCAGGCACGCTCTTTTCATTAGCAATACAAGGAAATTAAAGGACCAGGTTAGCGAAATTCGGTCAAAAAATAGCCTTTTACTTTTTTATATCATTAAATAGTTTGAACTTTTATCTTTCCAACGATCTATCACACATATTTATATATAAAAGAAAAATAAGTGTTAGAATTTTTAATTCTTTTTAAGAGCACTTTATTGCTTAGCGGCCATTTAAATCTTTAATTGACTTTTTATCAAAACTTTTTTTTTTCTGGTTTGTGTTCTGTTTTTGAATATCCGTTAAACTTAAAAACTCATTTTTTTTTAATTTATTTTTTATGACACTTTTATTATATTGTATATTTTAACACAGGGATTTAATGATTTGTTGAGAATTATTTATTTTAAGCAGTAAAATCTTAACAAAAATGTTAATTTAAAAATGATTTTCAATAAATAGTAAGTTTCAGGGCTCGAAAAATAGCGTTCCTGGGGAACCCAGAAATCCTTTTCTGGGAACGTATATTTTTACAATCAGGTTTCCAGCCAGGAACCTAACTTTTCGCCGTGTCTGCCAGCGATGCCGCGAACACATTATAATGCATAAATTATGCAAAAAAAAATAGCTCTTAAGCAGCCCATGGGATGCATAATGTCGTCAAAATATTGCCAGAAAAGATTGCTAAAACCGGCAAATTTCGTTAAAAAAAATCTTGATAAACGACAGATTTTGTTAAAACATCGCAATAAAACAACAGGTTTTGTTAAAAACATCGCGATAAAACGGCGTGTTTCGTTAAAACATCGAGATAACACGTTGGATTTTGTCAAAAATTTGCGAAAAAACGACAAATTTCGTTAATAAAAAAGAAAATGGATTTCGTCAAAAAAAAAAAAAAAAAAAAAAAAGCAGAAAACACAAAATCCATTTAAAAAAATTGCAAAAACGGCAACTTTCATGTTTAAAAAAAAAAGACAGGTTTCATTAAAGTATCGCGATAAAACGTCAGATTTCCTCAAAAAATCACGAAAAAATGGCAAATTTCGTTAAAAATCATGAAAAACAACAAATTTTGTCAAAAAAATCGCAAAAATGGTCTAAAATTCGTCAAAAGATCGTGCAAAACAACACAAATTTCATTAAAAAATCGCAAAAAAGGCAAATTATTTTTTTTTTAACGACAGGTTTGTTAAAATATCGTGATAAAATGGCAAGTTTCGTTAAAATATCGTGATAAAACAGCAAGTTTCGTTAAAACATGACGATGAAACAGCAGGTTTCGTCAAAAAATCGCAAAAAAAAAAAAAAAAAGGCAAATTTTGTTAAAATACTCACACAAAATTTCTGGGAACTTACACTTTTCGTCTGGGAACCTATACTTTTCATGTAGGTTCCCAGCTGGGAACCTTACAATTTTTTGAATTTTTAAGCCCTGAGTTTTAAGTTTCACTTAAAAAGTAAATACCCTATTACATATATAAAACAGACTATTACATATAATATACAGACCTCTATCTTTCAACATTTATGAAGAAAAGGTTAATAAAGTTGATGAATTTAACGTCTTAGAGGTAGGGCTTTTGTGTCCCCTTTAATATAGTCATCCTTCTGTATATGTATCATTTACTCCAATCTGTCATTAAATATGGTATTTTTTTTTTCAACCAAACCATTATATTTTGGTAATGTGCATATTATTAAAATATATCTCTTTTATTATTTGAATGTTGATATAAAGCAGGCAATCTAAGTGCCAATTTATAATGTAATCATCCATTTAATTTCAATAAAATTTGCTCAGATGGAAGCATTAAAGACTCGATTTTTTTTTTTTTTTTTTTTTTTTTCAAAAATATTTTCAGTCCTGGCAAAATTTCAAACTTGCATCCATGAGTATGACACCTGCTGGCACACAGAAGTGTGGATTTCTGATTAATGGTGTTTCAGTCTGTGAGTTTGAGTGTATACCCTCTGCTTAAAGTGTATGCCTTCTGTCTTTTGTATGATTACACCACTGACCGCTGTAATAGCTACAAATCTATTATTGCTGCCAAAACTATCTCCTAATTTAAAGCATTTCTGGAAATATTAAATTACAATTTGCATCCAATTATTTAATTTTTGATAATTTGTAATATTAATTTCTTATATTTATGCTCTAAAATATTATTTTAAGCAATAGGATGACCATCATGTATTATTCGCTTATTCAAGTTTCATTGTATTGTATGTGCTTAATATTATAAATTCTGAAAATTTATTAACTGCTTTTTTTTTTTTTTTTCTAGAAATAAAGAAGAAAAGATCAAGTGGTGTTGATAAAGGATCACTTACTCCACAATTAAACATTGATTTAGTGTGTTTTAAACAAAAAAGATCAACTAGATCTAGGGAGAAAACTCCTTCTCTTGGAAGAAAAAGATCTTCATCCCGAGGATTGGGCACTCAGATAAATGTTGTGTCAACTCCACAAATGCCTCAAATACAAGATCTTGTAGAAATGAGTGAAATGTTCAAAAGTCCCACTCCTCTTGAAAGAAAAAGATCTACGTCAAGGGGATTAGTTACCCAAGTAAATGCTGTATCCCCACCACAAATGCTTCACGCACATGATCCTGTAGAAATAACTCAAATACTAGAAAATCCCTCAATTAGAAGAAAAAGATCTACATCAGAAAAATTACTTACCCACATAAATGCTGGGTCATCTCAAGAAATATCCCGAGAACAAAATTCTGTAGAAATGAGTGAAGTATTAAAAAGTCCCTCACCTTTTAGAAAAAGTTCTACGTCAAAAGAATTAATTGCCCACATAAATGCTGTATCACCTTTGCAAATGTCCCAGGAACAAGATCCTGTAGAAATAAATGAAGTATTAAAAAGTCCTTCTCCAGGTAGAAAAAGATCTAATTCAAGAGGATTAGTTACCCACATAAATACTGTGTTACCTCCACAAATGCCTCAGGAATTCGATCCTGTAGAAATAAATGAAGCTTTAAAAAGTCCTTCTCCTGGAAAAAAAAGATCTAGGTCAAGAAGATTAATTACTCATGTTAATGCTGTGTCACCTCCACAAATGCACAAAGTACAAGAACCTTTAGAAATGAACAAAATAGTTTTAAAAATTCCTCTTGAAAATCTTTCTTATATTGGCTGTGGCGATTCTTCTATGATTCCATCTTCTGATCCGATTTTAAATGATACAAAATCGAATGCTTCAAATATTGATTTAAACCAACCTTCAAAATTAAATGGAGTCTGTCCTTTGCAATCTCAAAATAACCATAATAATTTACCTTTTGTTGCTGTCCTTGAAGATAATTTGGAAGTTAATAAACAAGTTCATGAAAAAAATGAAAATTTTGTAGATGACGTGTTTTACTCTGAAAATAATTCACTAAAATTAACAGATATCACCAAGAATACATCATCAGTGTCCAATGATATACAACTTCCTGAAATAAATGAGTATGATGCAGAAATTCAGAATGTTGGCTCACTTACTTTCTGTGATTCAGATGAAGATGAGAATGATGATCAAAAGAAAAGTACAGTTTCACCTCTGGTCAGATCATCTCGCTCAAAAAAGCCATTAAAATTTACAGATTTCTTCTCATCTGATGAGGATGATAGTGATTCACCTTTCAAATCACCTGTAACAAAAAGATATGGTACTAAAAAAATAAAATTAAATTCTACTTCAACTATAAAATCATGTGAAAAGACATCTAGTGAAAATGCTGAAGGAGTTTCTGTTGTTGATATAAATGAAATTGCTGAAACTGACTATTCAGTGTATAACTTAGATGTATCAAATTCAAAGAAAGCAGGAAAAAAGCACAAAAAGAAAGCATCAGCAAAATCTCAAAGCAAAAAATTAGGTGAGAAGCCTAAACCACTGTTTCAAAAATGTAGTGTAGTAAAATTGAAAGATGGAAAACTTAAGTTTAGTAAGCGTGAAAAAGCAACAGAGGAAAAATCTATAGATAAATATCCAGAAAAGTTAATACAAAACTCTTGCATTTCTCCCGGTGGTATTTTAAAGAGATCTAGCCTTATGCTAACTTGTGATGACAAAAAGCATGAAACACCATTGAACGAAATTAGAAATATTGATAATATTCAAGATAACAAACAACAAAGTATGCTGCAAACACCAAAAAGAGTTTCTTTTGCTCCAACAGATTTAGTTTGCAAATTTGAAAAAATGTCTGAATCTAAATCAATAGCAGGCAATAAGAAAGTTAAACGTACATCAAAATCTGCTATTGACTTAAAAGAATTGTTTGAGAAAGCAGATCAGTCCATGACACCCCCTGCAGATAAAGATAATTCATCTGAAAACACAGATGTTCAAAATCCTGGCACTGTATTGTTTAATTTTTCTGATGATACAGAAATGTATACTTTTACATTTCCTTCAAATATACAATATCCTACAGCTTTGCCAAAAGACGATGTTGATACTTTAAAACCATCTACTCCTAAAACAGCAGATATAAAAACTAAACGTTTATCAAGATCTGCTATTGACTTAAAAGAATTAGCAGAGAAAACGAATCAATTCAAGACTCCTCCGGCAACTATAAGCACTTCATCTGAAAACATAAATGCTCAAAAACCTGATTCTATACTGTTTGATTTTTCTGCTGATACAGAACGAATTTTAATTTTGCCAACTGATAATATTGACACTTCAAAGACATCAATTTCTAAAATTTCTGATCAAGTAAAACTTGTAAATAATATAAGTAGTAAATGTATGGAAAAGTCACCTGCAGTACCAAATAATCCAGAAATTATTGAAAAGTTATATTTGAAAGGAAATGATATTGCTGACAAAGTAGTACCAGAGTATAGCCCAGTAAATAGTATAAGTAATAAATACATCAAAAAATCACCTACATCACTGAATAGCCCAAAAAATATTCAAAAACTATCATTAAAAAGAAATAAAATTGTTCACAGAATGGCTCCGGAATGCAATTCAATTATCATTAGTGCAGAAACAGCAAGAGAGATAACACATAGCTTATTATTGGAAAGTCCAGTGTCACTTCTCAAAGCACCGAAGAGGAAAAGTTTATTTAAGGAACCTTCAGATGATGGTTCAAAGGAGAACTTGAATATAGATCAGCTTGTTATTGAGAAAAAGGATTCATTGAAAAATAAAAAATCTACATTATCAACTCCAAAAGTTGGTAAAAAATCCTCATGCTCTAAAAGTCAAAGTAAAGTTCATTCAAAGGTTTCTGCAAAGAAAAATAAAAAAAGTAATTTAGAAACGAAATCGGTTGAGCAATCACCAGTGTTAGCCGATGCTACTAATATAATAGGTAAAGTATTCATATTCTATTATATGCAATATAAGGTAGAGTGAAGAAAAAAATTTATTTTTTAATCAAAAATGGGTTGGTGCCAAAAGTTGCCTTAATATTAATACAGCCGACTCTTGTTAATTCGACATCAGATAAATCGATTAAATATTTTTCTTAATTCAAATTAAACATGAAATCCTGAAATTTTCAATGGCAGAATAACATTAAAAACTTTCATTTATTCTAACTCATTTTCTCTTGGTTTCATTTAATTTGAACTAATGTGAGATGCCTTACTTATTTACGGACTTCAGATCTTTAAAATAATTTTATTTCTTTCATTTTTGTCAGAATTTTTCTGAAATAGTATACATATAATCCCATGCATTTGATATCTGCTTTCTTAGTGCTTCTTCTGTCCATTAATGACGCCTCTATCCTTTCTTCCATTATGCTTGTTTCTAATGCATTAATTAGTTTATGTATTTATATATTTTAATTTAATGTTAAGCCATATTCTAATGGTAACAGCTGAAATAAATAAATAAAATAAAATAAACACCATAACATTAATTCATTTGTAATGATATAAACATGTTTTTCTCTCATACATTCCATAATTCGAACATTTCTTGCGGTCCTGATGAATTCAAATTAAGAGGGTCGACTGTACATTAACTGCATGAAATTATACCATTAAAAAAAAAATAGCTTGAGTCTGTGCTTGGTTTAAAAATCAGAATTATGTATAATTTTTTTTTTTTCAAAAAATAAATAAATAAATAAATTAAATTAAATTTTTAAAAGATGCTACAAATCTGATTAATATTTAAAACTTTATCATTAACTATTTAACATATTTAAACTATAAAACATTATCTTTATTCCATATTGTTGGAGCAAAACTGACATTTTTGGTAAAAAAATGATGTTACCACTCTCTTGAGGCATACAGTAGAGGATCTATTATCCGGAATTCTGAAATCCGGAAGGACCCAAAATCCAGAAATGAAAAATATTCATTAATATTCTAAATTTGAAAATTTTTACTATAAAATTTTGTAATTTCTGAAACTTTTGAAAAGTTTTACAGATTTCTATTTTTTTTTAGGTCCATTGTTTTAAGGTAAAATAACTTATTTCATCGGCAGGGGAACACGTACCCCCCCCCCCCCTCTGTCCTGCTGCCATAAAAGTACCTTTAGTTCAGGAGTGATTCTGTTCCAATTTTTTGGAAAATAAAGGTGATAATTTTCCAAAAAAAATCAGTTATAAATCCGAAAATTTTAATATAAAATCTATTGCTACATTCAACAAATGGTCAATCGTTGCAAAAAAAAAAAAATGCCAATATTTTTTTGTGCACTTAAGCAACGCAAATTGATTGATACATTCATAAGATCATTTTTATATTTAAAAGAAGAGGCTTCCAATAATTAATTCTCTTGCAAAAAAAAAAAAAAATATATAGTTTAAAATCTTTACGACAAGCCGGAAGAGCAGATCGTATGATCATTTTGCCGCTAGACTTATGAAATTAAAATAATATGAATATCTTAATTGTTTTTTAATTTTTAAATGAGTGCAGAGGTTTTGGAATCGGTTTTAAGAATTCCAAATTTTTATATCATTTAATACATATATATACATTTAAAAAAATAATAATAATAACGCCAGTCAGCAAAACATCTGGATTTTGGAGAGATCCGAATTTTGGATGTCCAGATTTGAGACTTTGTACTGTAGTACAAGAGTCAAAGCTGTAGCGTAGTGTTTTTTCCATAGACTTTTCATAGAACACACTTTTCATTCATATTCTAGATAGCAGTGTTATAATTTTGTTATTGTTTTTAAATTTTCCATTTGGGGGGGGGGGGCGTTCGAGTTTAGGGCGCACCCAAAATCCGGAAAGCTTTTGGTCCTAACCATTCTGGATAATAAGTTCTTTACTGTACAATGAATTGCTGTTTTGTATCTCTTACTTAGTTTTTTTTTTTTTTTTTTTTCAAAACTTCCTTGGACATACATCGTGGAGGTGGCTACCTTCATGTCCCAACTACTGATCATCTAAGTACAGTGCTTTATTTATACATAGAATTGTGATTTTCTGTATTGAAGACTGGCATAAGTTTTCTAAGTACCAACCTAGTTCACTTTTTTTTTTTTTTTTTTTTTCTCTCTTTTGTTATCTACAGACTTTGAATGATGCTGCTGTGATCACCTTCACATATATTTTTACAGCATATGTACAAAAAGATAAACAGAATAATGCATGGGATGTTAATGGAATCTATTAAGCAATCTATTATGTTTATCATATTTGCATCTAAATGATGCATAGTGATAAGAAGTTCTGTTATCACAACATTTTTTCAATGAGTTATATTTTTACATAATTATTTTAAATATTTCAACTATGCATTTGCCATCATTTATACTACTTTTTGCGTATTGAGAAGTGAGCTGATTAATTTGATAGTGATCGTCAGAGAGAATTGCAATGAGAATTTGTCCTGCATGTGCAGAGCAACCCTTGTTCTGAATAGCTTTTTTTCTTTTAGTATTTGTTTTATATCGTTTCTGGGTTATTTAGTAGCCAGGTAATTTCCCATTAACTTTTAGATCCTTTTTTTATAAGTGGACTACAATTGATGGTAAACTTTATTGGGCACAAACTCGGAATACATAGTACTATTTGAGTGAATTTACAGACTCTAATGGGCAATAAGTATACATTTAAAATAGGACTAAGCATTTGACTAAGTCAGAGGGTAACTTGAAAATTTAAAAAGATATCTTTCTCTCTCCTCCTCCATCTTTTTTTAATGTTTCAGAAAAAATATTTTATTAATTGAATTTTATATAATATATTTTAGCAATGTAGTATTTTCCTATTCATCTTATTATGATTTTTTTTTTCTCTCTTCTCACTTTTAACAGTTGAAAGTCATTCAAGAAGACGATCAAAACAAGTCTCTTATAAAGAACCAAGCCTTAATAAGTAAGTGAGCTGTATTTTATTGATTTTGTTTCCAAAATGTTATAACAGTTTTCTAACTTTTATTGTTCATTGACTGTTTAAAAAAAATCTTGTCAGTAGCAGTTTTTATTGTTCTAAAGGAAGATAATGCAATATGAATGATGACAGTGGAGGCATTTTTTAGGTGCATTCGTAATTATGTAAATATGTAGCACCTATTGTTGTCGCTCAGTCCATCCGTCTGTCTGTCTGTCCGCATATAATAACGCAAAAACTACCTCAACCAAATCATTTGAAATTTAAAATACATAATTATAACATAATTTTGTCGAGTCATTTCAAATTTTATGAAAATCGGATGGATAGATCAATTACAGGGACATTCAAAAGGATTCCGTTACATTACGGTCAATAGGGAAAAAAGTTTTAAATGCATTTTATTCGTTTGAAATTTAAAACATATAATTATTGTGTAATTTTGTCGAGTCATTTCAAATGTTATGAAAATCGGATGCATAGATCAATTACAGGGACAATCAAAAGGATTCCGTTACATTACGTTCAATGGGGAAAAAGTTTCAAATGCATTTTAATGATGTTATACTCATTCGAACATAATAGAATTGGCATGAATCTATGAAATATATATTAAAATATGCATTCTGTACAATCTGTGATGCAAAGAATTTTTATTATTAAATTACAGGGCCACACAAAAGTATTCCACTATATAATGCTATACAGGGAAACATGGTTTGGTACATGTTTTAATTATATTCAACTATTTCACATTTTATGAATAAGATATACGTTGCTGAGGTGTAATAAAAATAACTTTCTGCATATTTACAGAAATGTAAAGATTTCGACTACTATACTGTATCCGGAGTACGCTCTACTATATCAGCAAGATCTGAATATTTTAAAAACTTCATTATCGTACGAACGCACCTCATTTGCTAGGTTCACATGCAATTTTCAACTTGTTTTTTTTTTTTGATGCTGTAGCAAATGAAAATGCACTGAGGTTCATTAGAAATAATATCACCAAGCTTTGCTTTAAATTATTATTATATTTTAACTGTAAAATCTCATGCTCTTTTAATTTTCTCTTTCTTTACATTTTATTGCTCTTATCTGAATTCAATTAAAAATTAAGTTTGCAATTTACCTGAGATGTTTAAAAAAAGCTAACACATTGACTATGAAGCATTATTTGTGTAATTGTGAGCTAGACATCTCTGATTTCAAACCAGAAAAAGTCCATATGGGTGTAAAAATTTTATTAGCTAATTACTAGGTGGGGGTGGTAATCAAATGCCGATTTTTTAATAGCCAGTTTTATATCTTTCATTACCGTATGGCAAGTGTCGGCTGCTAATCAGGCCCCCGCCTTTGGGGGGGGGAGAGAAATTGCACTTTTTTGACCATTAAAAACACAAAATTTCTGAGGGGGGAGGGGACCCCTGAAAAAATGTGCTATTAATACACTATGCACATCACATGTCGTTGACATCTATGCTAGCAGTAGCGTATCTAGACATTTGTTTTCCCTAAATCGTCTTTCTCTTACATCGGTTACATCGTCTCGCTACATCATGATTTAACTAAATCCAACGTCCGATGTATCTATTCAAAACCAATAGTTAAATTCAATTTCTGATGTAAGCATTAAATCGATTTAAGGCTCAGACCTGCAAATTTGAATTTCAACTCTGGGAGGGATTTCTTTGGTTTGGGGGGGAGGGGGGGAGAGAAATTACACTTTTTGACCAATAAAAACACAAAATTTCCGGGGTAGGGGGGACCCCTGAATAAACGCGTTAATACACTACACACATCACATGCAGTTGGCATTATTGCTAGCAGTAGCGTATCTAGATTTCAGTTTCCCCTAAATCGTCTTTCTCTTCCATCGGCTACATTGTGATTTAACTAAATCACGACGTCCGATGTATCTATTCAAAACCAATAGTTAAATCGGATTTCCAATGTAAGCATTAAATCGATTTAAGGCTCAGACCTGCAAATTTGAATTTTAACTCCAGGAGGATTTCTGTGGCTTGAAGAGGAGAGAGGGGTGAAACTGCACTTTTTGACCATTAAAAACACAAAATTTCCGGGGGGGGGGGAGGAATAAATGTGTTATTAATACACTACACACATTGCATGCAGTTGGCATTGTTGCTAGCAGTAGCGTATCTAGATTTTTTTTTCCCCTAAATCGGCTCTCTTACATCGGCTACATCGTTTTGCTACATCGTGAGTTAACTAAATCGCGACGTCTGATGTATCTATTCAAGAAAAATAGTTAAATCGGATTCCCAATGTAAGCATAAAGTCGGTTTAAGGCTCAGACTTGCAAATTTGAATTTTAACTTTAAGACTACTCTCTCTCTCTCTCTCTCTCTCCCCCCCCCTTTCTTAGGCATAAATAGTGAATCATTAATAAATAAAACATAATACAATGTTTTTTTTTTTTTTTTTTTTTTTTTTTTTTTTTTTTTTTTAAATTTTAATTAATAAATAAATGCAGTGTTGAATTCAGACACTTTTTTGTGGGAGGGATTTCTGTGGCTCTGGGGGGGGGGGGGGTCCATAAGCCCATCCCCTAAATAAACCACTGCTGCTGAGTGTAATTTAGCATGATGAAACTTGGGGATTAAAATTGAGAATTAAAATATTCATGGAAAAAAATAATTCAACTGCTGAACATGCAACAGAATCCATTTGCATCTAGTGTGAAAAAAAGAACAAGTTATTTAAAATGCATGTGGAATCAAAGCTGATGAATATATTTTGCAAAGTAAAGCTATATCTCTTGAAAAAGTAATCAAACTGAATACACTAAAAGCTCAAGGCAAAAAAACAAAATATTAAAAATACAAATAAGTCATTGAAATCTGTTTGCATCCAATAGGAAAAAGAATTAACCAGTTCCGTAATTAGATGTAATCAATTTACAGATGCATATTTCAATGAAAAAAACTATATTTCACTTGGCAATCAATAATAGATTTTTTTTTTTAAATTGTCACTTGGTGAGTGATGACTAGCGTGGCGATCAATGACCAATAAATTACTTGAAATGCATGTGGAATCAAAGCTGATAAATACACAGGTTGCCACGCCACCGGGAAAGCCGGGAAAACACAGGGAATTTCAAAATACCCTCTGAAAACAGGGAAAATCCAGGAAATTTTTCAAAAATCCTAAAAAACCTGGAAAACACAAGAAATTTTTTTCCCTCTTATATCCAAACATAATTTTTTTCTGCTTTCAAAATTAAATTCTAATAAAATTCGCAGAAGAATTAAAAGATCGAAAAAGCGGTGCGAAAATTCACTTTAAGCGGCTCTTCCATGTGTCTGCCTACACCCCTTCTTTGCCATGCGAGTAGTTGAATCCACAGAGCACCTCCTCTTATGGCTTCCATCTGCGACTGTGCATAGTTTTCTTTCCCTTTCTCCTTCTCATCTGTTTCTCCCGTCGCGTCAGCTCAAAACAGACATGAGATTCTTTTGCGGATCTGCGATTTTCCGCTTTTTTGTCATTTTTAGCTTTTTTGATTTTTTTTATATCATCAAAAGACCGCGTAAAAAAAATAGAATTTTCGCAGGGGAAAAAAAACAAAAAAACACGATTTTTCGCTTTTTTGTCATTTTTAGCTTTTTTGATTTTTTTATATCATTAAAAGACCGCATGAAAAAAAAAATCGCAAGAAAAATGCAATTTTCGTCGAAGGATCCCAAGATTGCAAAAAATACGTGATTTTCGACAAAATATTGCAAAAAAAATGCTGTTTTCATCAAGAGATCGCAAAAAAATTCTGTTTCTTCAGGAGACTAGACATTTCAGCAGGACGCCGCTTCCATTCATGTTTTGAAGTCAACTAAAGCTTTGCTGGGTGCTAATCCGGCGAAATGCCTTCAATGACCAGCTCGTAGCCTCAATATGAATTTAATAGAAAATCTTTGAGGAATTTTAGCCTGAAATGTTTACAAAAATGGAGTTCAATTCAATTCAAAATTAGATTTGATGAATGTTATTAAAAAGTGCTGGAATAATATTGATTCAAGCACTTTGTGTGGTCTGATAGATTCAATGAACAAGAGAATAGTCAAAGTCATCAAAACAAAAGGGTCTCACATCGATTATTGATGAAATATATGTATCAACTTTATAATTATTAACTTTCTTTGTACAAAAAGTTTGCATAAGTCTATTAATCTTTAATTAATGTAGTTAATGATTTTTTTCTTTTATTTCCTTTTAGCATATACAGCACAGAACCATTTATCCGGAATGGTTGGGGTCAGATGTATTCTGTATAACTGGTTTTTCCTGTTAACTGGTTGGGCATTAAAGCAGCATCCATTTGATAAGTTTTGTGAAACATATGTAGTTGTGGTATTACTTCTAATTTTAAATTGATTATTAGATTACTTGTACCAAGAATCTGATGCAAGTAAGATCAATTGTTAGAATTTGAAAGAAGATAATTTATGGGAACTCCTTGAACAAAAATTCTTCTGTTTTCTCGGCATAAAAATGGAAACATCTATAATATTATAATATTATTTATTAATCTATAACAGTGGTTCCCAAACTTTCTTGGTACGCGACCCAGTTTTCAGAGAAAATAATTTTCACGACCCACCTTTCGGTAAAAAGAATTTTGTGACCCACCCAAGAAAAAGTTGTATTTCAGTATAACAATTTTTGTACGATCTCTATACGCTCGGCTATCCTATACTACGAAAAACGCAAACTTTTGTATGAAAGATACATTATCATGAAAAACAAGAATAGGCAGTCTCAATGAGTGTAAGTGAATAGTAATAAAAATAATGCACAAACTATAAAAATAGTTAAAAATATGTTTAATTATTATGAAAACATAACTTTATAGTCAAGGAGATATTGCCTGTTGAAATTATCATATCTTTTTAAACAGATGAAGTAAAAGATATATTTTGATGACCAACCTCCATTTTTCCACGACCCACCAAAACAACTGCAGCGGCCCACCAGTGGGTCGCGACCCATAGATTAAGAACCGCTGATCGAAACTGATTGTGTATGACACTTTTTTCTAAAAAGATTCTAACACCAGTCTATTAGAAATATCATTCCGGAAAACTGGTTTTCCGGTTAACTGGTTTCCGGATAAATGGTTCCATACTGTAATATATAATGTATGAAAAATTTCAAAAATCTTCCATCTTTTGTTTTTTAATTTCATAATATTTTCACTTGGCTTTATAATTTTTTCCACCAATGTGTCTAAGAAATTGTATGGTAATATATTTATTTTTGTTTTTTATTTTATATTTTTTTAATTTAATTATTTTTTCTTTTCTATATAAAAATGAAAGTAAAATTTGCTGTATTTTGATTTTATTATTTTATTTTATTATAAAATGCTCATTAAAAGAACATTGTGGGCTTTTAATTGAATATCATCCTAGCTACTGTAAACTATGGAATTAATCCACTTGTAATGTTGATAAAGCCAATAATTATTAGGGATGGGACGAATATTCGGCCACTATTCGGTATTCGGCCTATTCGGCCCTTTTGCCGAATATTCGGTTGGCCGAATATTGAAGGCTTGTTGACCGAATACTTCGGCCGAATACCTGTAGCCGAATATTTAGAGATATCTTGCCGAATACTGCTAAAATCTCACCGAATAGTGAAAGATATCTTGCCAAATAAATTTCGGATTTAAAGAACTTCATTCTTGCAATTTTTTTTATCTAATCCAAATTGGCTACTTCATTTATGAAGTCATTCTCACTCTTACTTACAAAATATAGAGTACTAAAAAATATGCAGCCTTTCTGTATTTTCTATAAAAGTTAGTGATATTCTAGAAAATGCTGCCCAAGTTGGAGATTTAATTGTACGGGAATGTCATCATTAGAGTATGATATATTTCAATTCAAGATATAAAAACACTGCCTTATTCTAAAATGCTCGAATCTATATAAAGGCCAAACGTATCTGTGCGTAACGCATACGTCATGCTTTGAATGGCAACACTTTCCAATGAAATTTTGTTTTTGCAATTTTCGCTATTGTAAATTTTTATACATCTAGACATAGCACGTTTTCAACCTTTATACCATCGTATAGAGAAAAAAAATACACTTTTAAATGCAGTTTATTAGAAAACTATTTCAATTTGTTTTTGAGATTTTTTTTTTTTTTTTTTTTTTTTTTTTTTTTTGATTTCTCTAATGGTGGCAACTTGAGATCGCATTCATGAGGGAAATAAACGGAAAACAGCCATAGAGATTTTAAAAAAAATGAATAAAGATGCAGTTTGGTAGCTGAATGTTTCGCCAAAAAGGTAACCCTAAAATTCGCTGCATTGCATCAAAAGCAACCGCTTGCTTCAGCGATACAATTTTAATTCATAATACAATGAAATGCTAAAATATAATCAGATCTTTTTCATTTAGAGAAAAAATGATGTTAAAGAATTCGGTCTCTGTTCTACGTGATTGTTTTGTCTGGGTCAAATAAGAGACTTAAAATGGAAGAATAACGCCCGTCGAACCGTTTTAATCTCATACTGCACCTCCATCTACCTCTTTTCTCCATGGAAAATAACAGAAAATTCTATATTTTAGTTGCCATTTTTTCATAGTAACAGAAAAAAATAAGTAATTAAAAATCAGTTTATGTCAAAATATCGTCGGCTATAAAACCCGGTGAATGTTGTTGGTTTTATTTCGTTTTTATCCATCAATTTAATTACTTTAAGTTTGTTACAAGCTTACTTTACAAAAGATACATCTATTACTTTTACAAAAATGTATTTTAAAGAATATCTGTGTGTTATATTTTCTTAGTTGGTTTTAAAAAAATGAAAGAATGCAATTTTATTCTTTGGCAAAATCTTTGGCTAATAACTTCAATCTTGCATCTAATAGGGAAGTACTAATAATTTTCAAAGCTTTATATGGTTACATATTTAATATGTTTCATGTAGAATCGCTGTTTGGAATTAGTTGGCAGTTTAAAAAGCGTACTACGTAGGAAAACATTATTAGACTTTTCAATTTTAAATTTAAAAAAAGTTTTTCACCTTTACTCTGTGACCCGGGAACCCCGGGTTTGGTGTACTAGTATTTATTAACTAGCTGACCCGCCCGGCGTTGCCCGGGTCCGTATTAACAATATTAAACGAACTTGAAATTTGTATGATTTTATCAATAACTGGAAGCATGCAGAAATGCATTGTCTGAAATACGTTGCAGCTGACTTTGTGAAAAATCGGTTTTAAAAACAACAACTAATATTAAGCTCTAAAAATACTTAAAATGAGCAATGAGAAACACGGGAGGGAACATGTATCCAACGATTGCGTTAGTTTCGTGTTAAAGTGTTGATATTTACCCGTAAAAATCACTGTTAAATCACGTAACTAATTATTTTTTTCACATAGAAATCCCAAGTGAAATATTTTGAATTTCAAACTAATTATATCATTCCTAAATCCGACTATACCTTGAATGAATCGATACGCGATGATAAAAGATTGGTATATAGTATTATAATTTCAGAGCCATTTAACAAAAGTGTATATTTTTAATCAAAGTATGCGTAATGTTGACTCTGTGGACAAATTCCTAACCGTAAACTTTTGTACCATAACCATAATCTGTCTGTAACCTAACTGCGACTTAACATTACCCTACCGTAACTTAAATATAACATAAATGTAACCTAGCCGTCACTTTGAAATATCAATATAGAAGCATCATTTAAGATTTTGCTTGAAAAGTTAGCATTCTTTCGTTAATGTCTTAAAATCGTCTGCACTCTGAAATCTAGATTTTAGACTAATATTTGTTATTTAAGTTTTCGCGCATGATTTTAAAAGAATGTTTTCATAAATATATTTTATATATTGATATAGAGTTATTAATATGTTGTTATATTAAAACCATATTTTCATCTACGTTATAAAGTATTAAAAAGTTCTGAAAAAAAAAGAAACCTTTTAGTAATACAATTTTTAGTTCAAATCAAATGTTTTCAATATTTTATTTTATTTTATTTTGACATTTAATTATTTCGAATTTATCAATTTCAATTATTTTAAAAGCAAACATTTTTTTAAAAATAAATAATATAATAGAAAAAAGACCATTTTAAAAAATTACTATTTCTTCATAAAATACGCTTCGGCTGTAATTCATTTCTTTCAATTCGTCTTATTAATACAAAATCACTTCCACATGCTTTTGTTTGGGACATTAAAATTTGAGCGATAAATGATTTAATATTGCAACCCTTTTTTCGGTTCACTTCACCACCACCTATCTTTTTCCTCCATGGTTTACAACCGCTGTGATAAAAAATCATCATTTAAACTGACAGTTTGCCAGTCTATGAATTTTAAAGGTCTATTCCCAGCTTTTTTAATTATTTATGCGAAAATTTTATGCAACCAACCAACCATAACTGAATGAAGAGAAAAAAAGAAGAAAAAGGGCGATTTTTTATGAGAGTGATCTTTGGAATTTAATTAATTACTCAGTTAATAAATAGAATTTCGAAATTCTGAAGCTCAGGTGCATCAGGAGAGATATTGGGCTACTCTCATAAAAATTTTGAGCTTCGTACGTCCCATAGATTTTGCTAGCCATCGCAGGCACACACACACACACGCAGACAGAGCGATTTGTTATTTTATTAGTATAGATGTCTGCAAATTCCATGCACATATAAAAAAAGGCTCTTATGAAATTCATAACTTATTTTCTATAAAATAAGAAATGAAAAAAATTTATTCACTAAGTGGGTTAACGAAGATTCATTTTCAAAATTAAATATAATATATCACCATTCCAAATACAACGGTACATCTGAAAGCAGAACTGGTGTCAAATCGATACACATTAGATGACACAACTTGCTTTATGAAGATGGTTTTATAAATATTTTAATATAAATTCTAAATATTCAACAAAATAATTTTTTCATTCTATAGTTTTTACATTTAAATAATTATTTGCATAATTACAGACTTAAATATGTAACATTATGTATATATTTTTACTTTCTTCTATCTTTACAAGAAGAAAGTATTGGATTCATGAAAATTTTCGACTTCCGGTTTTCGACGGATTTATACGTTTTAGAAGGTCCTGAACACGTTTTGACTATTTTTAGAAAATGTCTGTCTGTGAGTCTGTCTGTATGTGACAAAAAATTTGTGGGCGCTCTATCTCAAGAACTAATGCTCGAAATTTAATAAAATTTATAGTCAGTTAGACCTTGATATGAATTAGTGCCTATTGGTTTTTGGTGAAAATTGGCCTGCAGGTGGCGCTGCTATACTACGTTTTTCATGATTTTCAAGATTGCTATATCTCAAGAACTAATGCACAGAATTTCACCAAACTTCAGATTCTGTGACCCCTTGATATACATAGACGCTGATTAAGTTTTGGTGTAAATTGGCCAGCAGGTGGCGCTGCTATGCCACGTTTTTCATGATTTTCATGATAGCTATATCTCACGAACTAATGCACAGGATTTCACCAAACTTCAGATTCCGCGATACCTTGAGATACATAGCCGCTGATGAGGTTTTGGTGTGAACTGCTTTATAGGTGGCGCTGCTATGCTACATTTTGCACGATTTTTGCGATAGCTATATCTCAAGAACTAATGCAGAGAACTTCATCAAAATTTAGATTCTGTTACACTAGAATATACAACATAATTAGATGCTGATTACATTTTGGTATTAACCTTGCAACAGGTGGTGCAGCTATGCTGCATTTTGCACGATTTTCCCGATAGCTATATCTCAACAACCAACGCACAGAATTTCATCAAACTTCAAATTTTGTTATAAAATGACATATAACATAATTACACGATGATTACGTTTTGTATAAATCCTTCAACTGATGGTGCTGCTGTGCTATATTTTACACGGTTTCTTTTACACTAGCTATATCTCAAGAACTAATGAACAGAATTTCATCAAACTTCAGTTTCTTTTACACCATAACATAATTAGACGCTTTTTTACGTTTTGGCATAAATTGTCCAAGATATGGTGTTGCTGTGCTACGTTTTGCAAATTTTTTGTTATAACTATATCTCAAGAACTAATGGATGAAATTCCATCAAATTTCAGATTCTGTTAGGTCTTGACATAAATAGATGCTTATTAGGTTTTAGTATAAATTACCCAACATGAGGCACTACTAAGCTCATTTTCTCAGAATATTAATTAAATTTTGCGTTTTAGGCTTTTCGGACACTAGAATCTCATTAGGCTAGGTCAAATGTTCGGGGGAAATTTGATAGTGGGTAACTTTGGGGTCACCACGTTTTTTTTTTTAATATTAAAATGTACTTATCAGATAGAAGAAAGTTTTGGGATTGACACATCCAACTAGTTAATTTAATCTTCCTTCCTTCATGTTGTTATCAATTTCTCTTTATCCTTTTAATGCTTGTTGAATAAGTGAAATATACAAGTTGAATACTGTATGTGCTGATTCAAATGTCAAAGATTTTGTTAACATATGCATTCTACTTTAAGCATAACCTTTTGCTTTAACGTAATTTGTAATTTAAAGCTTGGCATCTGATTTCAGAACAGTCTCATTCTTACAAATTTGCTTATCTCTAGGGACACAAACTCTAAATGATCAAATTTACTTCATTAAAGGTTATTTCAGAAAATATGTCCTTGTGAGTTCTGAGAGAGAGAGAGAGATTAAAAATACTATTGATTTTGCATGCAAGAAGTATCAATTGATAGTAAAAGTGAAGTACATTCTTCATATTTTAATGGAAATATTTTCCCATCTTGACTTATTGAAAATCAATTTGATGTACATTAGAATAAAGGATATAATGCAATTTCATAATTTTTTTTGTGTTAAAATAAGTTTTTCAAATTTAAAAATACATTTAAAAGCACATTTAAGAGTAATAATTATTAATGAGTTCCTATTTTTTAAATTATATATAATCAAAATTTATTTTCTTTATTGGAAAAAAAAATTTACTATTCGGCCGGCCGAATATTCGGTATTCGGCTATTCGGCCAAATCACTATTCGTCCCATCCCTAATAATTATTATGCTCTGTTTATAATTTTATTCTGTTTACCTCTTTCTCATTTTAGTGATTGAATCAAATTAAAATTTTTCTATTATAAATTTTCAAATTTATTGTAAAATTTTGCAGCATCATAAGAAAACCCAAACTGGATTAATGATGCATAGCGAATTATATCTGAATTATAACATTGTAAAAAAGTTTGTGCAACAAAAGATTATCAGATTAGATACTAAAAATATTATTTTTTACTTGATTTATTAAGGTTATTTCTAGAATCTTTTGCCATTGATCCTAAAACAATAACATTGCAATACAAATTTAAATATTTTTTCCTTCACATTTTTATATTTATTTAATATATTTTTTTTAAATCATTTTCAGGAAAGTAAGAAGAGGTGATACATTTTTTCAGGTAATTCCTTTTTTATATTTAATGACGTTGTATGTCCTAAAGTGACAGTACATAATATTATTTTATAATTTCATGTAATATTGGTCTTTTCAATAAAAATCTTTTGTATTACTGCAATTACGTAAGAATGAGCAATCCTATATCCATTCTTTTAAAATTTTTCTTTTAATATGAAAATAAAATTATAATTTTATATCATACTATTTTGATAATGCAAGTCTATGCAGTACCATGTGCAGCATTACAATTAAATACTTTTATTTGATATTAATATTAAGAAACTTACTCAACAGTGAGAGTGCCAAGATTTCATTTTAATATTTTTTTTACCATTAAGTTGATTTAAAATTGTCAAAAGTAGCATGTTACAACTTACAAAACTACAATAATCTCTACTTTTTACAGAATTTTGTACCATAGCTGGTTCTATTTTGAGCATGTAGTATAGCAAGTAGTGCAATACAAAAAATCATTTGGTTGAAGTGAGAACCAATGCTACTTTTAACTCTACTTTAGGAGGGAAAAGTTTCATTCTGCAAATCACGTAACTTGCTTCTTTTGCAAAATTTGCTGTGCATAGCAGCATATCACATGAAATCATAGCTAGATTTATATAAAACCAAAAATTTTCCATGCATATAAATATTGGGTCAAATATTTTTCTACATATTAATTTAATGTTTAATAAAGAGGTCTGTGGTGTCACAACAATGTTTTGGGTCATTAAAGTGTGTTAAAATAATATATAAATTGTACATAAAATTGGGGTATATTTAAAATTTTTGGTAGGGTAACATCCCCAGTAATTGGCATGCACCAGTGATTGGCACATCCTACAAACATGTCTTAAAATAAGATTTATATCTAGTCTTTTAAAAATGCAAGACTATATACCAGTTATATGCTCATTTACGTTAAAGATTATCATTTTGATTTATGCAACTTGATAACAATAGTGCCTAGGAAAGAGAAACAATTATGGCTTATATGAAATAGCCATTTTTGTTGCAAATGCTTCTTCTTTGGTTTAAAGAAGGCATGCTTTTCAATTCATTATTATATGATTTATAATATATTTTAAATTTTAATCGACAACAGTTTTGTTTAGTTAAAAAGAGTTACTTTAATTGTGTAAAAGTATTTTCGACACAAATATTTGGATTTTTGAATTAATGATAGATGCCAATTAATGGTGCTTCAATTTTGCTAGTTCCAAGTAATTGGCACCTATTCCAATTACAAGGAATTCACAAGAAATTTGAGATTAAACCACTTATTTTGGAAGTACTTTTAAAGTATAGACTAATTTTGTTTATCATTTGTTTTTATTTGAAAATATGAAATATTATCAGTAATTGGAAACCATTAAAGCTTCATATGACAATTACTGGGGACAGCATGACAATTACTGGGTATTAATATAAGTATATTGTATTGTTTTAAAGTATTCACATTTCAGACTAATATGCTGATTTCTTACTCTCAAAATCTTGAAATATGGCATTTTCATCTACAGTAAATTCATTTAAAGCGATTAAACCCAATGCAAAATGTAAAGTTTTTTTAAAAATATAAACTTGTGCCAATTACTGGATCACAAGATGTCATACATTGGTGCTCTAAGTGCCAATTACTGGTATTACAATATGCATTCTTTGATTTAAAAATATTTCCAAATAAATATCTTATTTCTTTGTAATGAAAATTGAAGTAAGTTTAAAGACAAATTCTTAAAGTGCCAATTACTGGAGATGTTACCCTATTTAAAAAAAAAAAACTGCAAAGTTCCAAATTTTTCACAAAATTTTCTGTGCACGGTCTTTGCATCTATATTATACAGCTTTGGTCATAGTTTTTTGATGTAGATAATATGCTGGTTTTTTAACAAACTGGCTTTTTGCATGACAAACCAACTTGTAGGCAAAAATTTGAACTAAATTAGGCTAAAATATTCATAAATTTTGCATTGTTATAATATATTGTATTATCTGTAGGAAAAAAACATGTTATAAGTTGCTAACTTTGAGAGACTTGTTACTCTCTGCCTACAGCAAGTTGAGAATTATGTCTTTTTTGGGGTGCATAACGTCACATGTGCGTTATCTTTTGATACTTGCTGGTAAAATCATGTACTGAACCACTAAAGAATCTTGATGGGAATACTTGTTTAGTTACTTGTTGTTAGTTCTTTATTTTTTAATGCTGCATTTCTTATTTCTTATTGCTTTATTTTCAGATTTATTTTTTGCATTTATAGTTGCTTACTGTAACTTTTTAGAATATGAAAATCGACAACTCAATACAATTCAATGCAATTAATATTATTAAGAGTGTATTGGAGATATAAATAAACAAATCTATTGTAAACACATATCAATGATAATTTTATATCCTTCTGTAATAATTACTGTCAGAATTGTAATAAAATTTATACAATATATGATTGTGAATAAATATGTTATATGCAAGAGTAGCCCACCATTATATGCCTTTGCCAGAAACAATAAATCAATGGGTCATTAAATTACACAATCCATGTTTTCAATTTCAAGTATAAATTCAATTTTGAGCAGAAAATTGAAATCATGAAACATTTTATTATTATATCATCTGTGTCCATTAGTCTTTTATCATAAAAATTATTTTTATTTTTTGAAGCAAAAATCCTCATAGTATATTTGCATCGTGAAAATAGAGTGTATCTTAAACATTAAAAGCTTAAAAGTGCAGTTTTTTTTTTTTTTTTTTTTTTTTTTTTTTTTTTTTTTTTTTTTTTTAAAGCTAATATCATGATGACTATATCATGAAAGTACAGTATGTGTTATGCATTAAAGGTTCAATTTTTTGGGGAAGGGGGTGGGGGATTTTCTTTGGTATTTCTCATATTAATGCAATACATTTTTTGTTATTACTTTATTTAAAAAAAGGGGAAAAAAAAAAAGACTGATAATCCTGTAGCCAGTGACATCAAAGTCCTTTCATTGTAGAATTAGTTTTATGTAAAAAGTCATACAAACAAAATGAGCTAGATATGACAAAGTTTGATAAGCCAAAAATCAGTTTAATTAAATTAATTATTATTAAAAAGTTGTTACAAATTACTCTTTTCACATAAAGTTGACATTTGACTAGCATCCTGATGCGAAATAAAGTAGCTGCCAGTAAAAGTTCCAAGCAAAATAAATGTATAATTTTATTACCATCTGCTCCTTAATCCATAAAACGCATTAACTAAATAAAGTTTATATGCCAATGTGAAAAAGAAGCTGGAATTTTTCAAATAACTGTAACAATTTAGAATACATAACATGTTTTTGTTCCTGTAGCCATCGACTTGGAATACATGGACCGCTCATCTCCATTCACAGTAGCCTTGAAAATTGGGGTCCACATGTGTCACATGTGCTAGGTATTTAGGTGTGCAAGACTGGCGATTTTAACTCTTTGGTGCCGGGAAATTAATTCCCAGGAAAATTATTGATGTTAAATGATTAATATAGATACATATAAACATTATAAAACAAGACCATATTGGGAGAAAACAAAAATAAAAGATGAAGTGCTATCTTTTATAAAAAAAAAAAATAATAATAATAATAATAATAATAAATAAATAAATAAATTACAAGATAAGGAATTAAAGACAATAAAACAGAAAAATATATATGTTGTAATCTCTATGTTTACTTGAATATAAGTTTTCATTCTCAGTTTAATATATTTTAATTTTTATTTAGTCAATTTAATGTTTTATAAAATTTAAATATTTCACAGTATTCGGATTTTTATCAAAATCCATGGCTTAAAATATATTTGCTTTGTGGCAAACATATTTTCAGTTATGCTCAAACTAAGAGAGACATTTCTACTAAAAAGAAAAATCAAACTTAAAGAATATTTAAAAAAAAATTACCATCTGCTCCATTCGATACAGAATATACGATAAATGCCACACACAAAAATAAATTAAATATTAATTTTCTTTTTTTATATGTGTAAAATATTTATAGGTATGCGAAAATTGTATACGAGTATACATTTAAAATCACCCAAGGAAAAAAATAATTAAAACAAAGAAAATACAGAAAAATTTACTTTATTGAATCTTTAATATGCAATCATACACTAAAAAACACATTTTAAATGCATTATTTCATGAACATAAATTGTCTTACAAGGTGTTTAACTTCAAAAAATATAAATACATAAAATAGGGACAGTCAGCTTACCGACTCAGTTGGATAACATGAAGAGATTATGATCAGTAAATTGCTAATGTATCACAATTACCTACATTTTTTCTTCCAAATATCAGTAAAAATTGTTTCACATTTTCTATAATGTAACAAATAGTATTTTAAAATATTTGAGAATAATACAAGGAGTATGAATATGATTAAATATAAAACTCAGACGAATATGGCATCAAATTTGACAAAAAAATTTAAGACAAAACAAGGACATTCTTACCTTTATATCATCTTAATATTATGAATGACTATTTTAAAATTATGTTCATATTTTTGCAGATATTTTTTATATTAATTAATTCAAGTATTAATTTTCATAGTTTTTCCTTTCTGAAATAATAATAATAATTATTATTATTTTTTAAATCTAAAAATTATGTTAATTTGTACCATTGATGACAGAATTAGAGTTGTTTCCTTAATGTTTTCAATTCGAATAAATATTTATTTTTTTTAATAATAATTCTAATTTTAAAAAAACTTTTGAAATTTTTTTTTTAAATTAAATACATCTTTAAAAATTACTTAGGAGCTCTGCAAATACAGCTCATATTCAAAATATTAGAATAATTACCTTTTTTTTAGAAATTAAAAATATCGTTTGGGAATTTAATATCTTTTAATGAAAATATGCAAACGATATTTTTATTAAGAACTTATTGTTGATTAAACTTACTTATTATCTTAAATTTAATATCATTTTTGAAAAGATTAATTGCAAAAAAAATTATTTTGAAAAGTCAAAATATTAGAATATTTATTCAAGTGGTTCAAAATATTAGAATATTTCACATTAATTCTCCTTTAATTATTACCAATTCTTAACTGGTGGCATCATTGATTAAATTCAGACTATTTTATTTAAAATCAGTATTCTTTTTTGCAGTTTGTCTCTTTTTCGTCTTAAAATGGGCCGTGTGAGTGATATTCCTGAATCTACTAAACTTCGTATGGTTGATTTGTATCGGCACGGTAAAAATCAATGTTTTATAGCGAATTATTTACATTGTTCGCAATCGAACGTTAGTAAAATACTAACACAATATTCAAAAATTGGAAAATTTCAAAATAATCGCCGAAATGGTGGCCGAAAACCAAAAACATCTGCTAGAGATGACAGGAAACTGAAGCGTATAGTTAAGAAAAACCGTTTTAAAAGTGTGCGATTCTTGCAATGAAAATGGAAAGAAGAAGGAGTTGAAGTTTCTACATCGACAACATTAAGACGTCTCCATAAATTTAAATTTGAATCTTGTGTACCAAAAACAAAACCTCTCATGACTGCAAGACAAAAGCGTATAAGATTGAATTGGTGTAAATCAAGACGTTTATGGAGCAATGAAGATTGGAAAAATATATTATTTAGTGATGAAAGTATGTTTTGTGTTTCATATGGTAATCAAGGTATTCGAGTTTTGAGAATGAAGCAAGAAGCATTTGATAAAGAATGCCTTAAACGTTCCGTAAAATTTGCTGCTAGTGTCATGGTTTGGTGTTGTATGAGTGCAGAAGGACCTGGAAAGTTATGCGTCGTCTACGAAAAGGTTAACTCTCTGATATATCAAGAAATTTTAGAATATTACATGATTCCATCATCAGAAGATTTATTTGAAGATGATTTCATCTTTCAACAAGATTTAGCGTCCCCGCATACCTCGGTGTCAACTAAGAATTGGTTCCGCCAACGCAACATTAACGTACTTCCTTGGCCACCAAATTCACCAGATCTTAATCCCATCGAAAACTTATGGTGTATAATGAAGAAAAAACTTCAAGAAAATCCTCCTTCAAGTAAAACTGAGTTAGTGGCACGTATAAAGTCTATTTGGGCTAATATTGATAGAAATGTTTGTAAACACCTTGTATATAGTATGCAAGATCGATTGTACGCTGTTATGAAAGCTAAAGGGGATGCTACAAAATATTAACTACCATT